>JAUEKU010000001.1:21357-51357 GCA_032274805.1 Gypsophila paniculata
TTTCCTTTGCTCCTAAGCCTTCTTATTCAATGTGGGCGGAGCTATGGCATCTTGAGATAGGACAGAAGGAATCAAAGCCAGATCTCATTCGACTGCTCGTGAGTGCGCGGGTTAGCTAGACTTGTAAGCTTCAAGTTCTTTACTTGCATCCCCGCTCCTAATGGAGAAAGCCCTATCCTTTCATCCGTAGTCATCTCAGATCTAATAGTGGCATCCACATCTACATGAACTGGAACTTCCCTTAAAGGCCTAGCTTGATGAGTCGCTTTTGGTTGGAAGCTTGAGCTCCTCCTTTCACGGGAGTGGACTTATGGGCTTCCTTGCTTTCTTCTTTGTTAATGGCGTCACGGTTCAACAAGTCGATTCATTTCACTCTCCACAATGACTAATGACTCCATCCTTTAATCACAGAGAGGCTTAAGCTCCCTTGCCGATGAGACTTCTCTGTCAGTCTTTCTGAATGAATAAGGAAAAAGTACTTGAATTCAGAATCATTCGAATTTACACTTCTTTTGATCTCCCCCTCTTTTTCTTTTTCAAATCCAATCTTTATATATGTATGCCGCTCATTACAGCACTGACATCGCCCGGAACAGAGCAAGCAGAAAGAACCATCACAACAACCACAGCCAAACCAAAGAACAGCGTGCCATCCACTTGATCGGTGCCCTCGAACTTCATCTCACGAAAGGGGATTCGTCCTTAAAGACGGATTCAAGCACTTGACCGTAAGACCCTTGCTCTATAAAAGAGATCTTACTATATCCCGACTCAAAGTGGGTCATATCGAGAAAGTCTTTCAGCGGCTTATACCCTATATAGCGATCACTGAGGCCGTCCCCTTCCCAATGGTATTGCCAAACGGTGATACCAAGGCCCAAGCAAACTGTCACTATATAATGGCATATCTTGCCATCCGAGTAAGTTAGGAAATCGTAAACGGATCTGAACTCGGTAAAGAAATTCGGCTCGAGGGCCTATATTTCCACAGGAGGGGGAAGTCCTTGCTTAGCATCACGTGCGAGCCTAACTGTAGCGGGCATCGAGACCCTTCTAACTGGATTGGGTTCAAAACAAAACGTGAATAGAGTACGTGCGACTTTGGTCGATCTGTTCAGCTGTTGATCGGTACGATACGGAAGCCGCCAGTAAAAGAGTCAGAGGCGCTGCTAGCACTTGATGAAGTTGGTTCGGCAACGTTCTTTTTTTTCGTAAAACAAGCCCACTGAGAAGGTATGGTATTGTCTCATCAAAGCCAACCTGGCTCCTTATTGCAACGATCTTACTCACATTAGCCGCTGGCACCACCATCATACCAATTCAGTCTCTTTTTTAGCTTAGAGTTAGTTGCCCTATTGGTAGCACTCTTCCCAGTTACTTTCCTATTGGAGGGTCAATTGAGAATGGCAAGAAGGTGAAAGGAAAAAGCTTGCAACATTCTTAGCAATGGAAGGGGCAAGTCTTTAAACTAGAAAAAATAGCCCTAGCTAGATGACAGCCATCAAAAGGCCTAAGCCCATATAGCCTTTGCCTGCCCAAATGATGTTCAGCGGTCTCTACCCAAGTAGCTGTGGCCCATGATCCAAAAGACCCGCAACTAGTTAATCATGCTATTCTTACCTTCTAACTAACCTCTTATATTTCGCTTATCCTAACTGTTATTTATTAGGCGTAACTGTTGAAGCAGAAAATAAATACACAGTTGCGGTTTCCTCGACGTCTGATCGTTCGTTCATATTGAACTCCATCGAGTGGAATCTGTCTTTATGCCAAAAACACAGGCTTTCTAAGCTCGATGTGGGAAGGTACTCTTCTCTTTCCCCCTGATCTACCTATGATCCCAGCGGAGCTCTTGGGGTAGAGTCGAGTGATCATAGGAAGCAGTTCGACTTATTAGCTACCGAGTTCGGGACAAAGAGCCGAAAGAAGTTACAGCAAAAAGAAAGCTGTAGCCAGTGACTAGCTCCGCTATGGAGCTACGTGTATACCGCCACGTCGAGGACTCTCTTTCTAAAGTGGGATCACCACCGGCTTGTTGAAGAGGGAAAGATCACTTCTAAATGCAGCCGTTCTCTTATATACGATACCACCAGACGCACCTTGGTACTTCTATCCGCCAATCAAGGCTAGTGGAGCGAAGGGAACCCTGCGACGATTATGAAAGCCCGAGCAAGTCTTCCTTAGTTTACTGGAAGTGCTTTAAGGAAGTGTGCTTTACCCTTATGACAGGCTATTCGAACTATGCTCATCCGAGACAAGCCTACTCAGCCAATTAAGGATGTGCTCTAAGGGGTAAAAGTCATTTTCTATTCCCATCCCGAATCTACAACTCTTTACTCGTCTCATTCAGTTCTTTAGAAGAGCAGTAGTCACATCCTTTCTTCGATCTCCTCCTCGCTCCGAACCTTATTCAAAGTCTCGATAAAGAGGAGTGAAACAACTACCTTCCCAGTCTATCAGGACTCTACCTATTTGGTTGATTCTTGCCCAGGGCTTCACTCCCTTAATCCCGGGACTCCTTCCTTCGCTCTCCGAACTTCTTCCTTCTATGTGAGGGCTGGTTTGTGAACATGGCTCCTTGGTGATAAGCGCCCCAAGCGTCTCAAAATTCAGTGCTTTAGTAATCCCTGCAACAGCTACATTCTATAAGACGGATTCCCTTAAGTAAGCTTATTGCGTTACGCCTAAACTCGTTTTTACTTTTTAGAGGAAAAGGTATTCGTGGGTTTTCTCGCATAGCTTTCAACCAGATCTATTCGCCTAGGCTGTCACCCTTGGTTGGAGCACCTTGAAAAAAAGAATTCTCCTTTCTCCGGTTACTCAACAATAAAACGCCCAAGTCGAGCCCTACTCGGTTTTACCGGGACCAGTGTGTGAGTTGAAAGAAAGAGTGGCAGGAACGAACGAAGCTATTAGAAGTGAAGCTATTAGAGAAGTCGGAATAGCTCTAGGTAATCTGGTAATCTTTATTTGACATACCCTAGGTAGAGTAACCCTCTCTCTAGGACTATAGTGTGGGAGCTTTACAATACCTCACCGTCACCAGACCTTTGATATAGCAGCCTCTTTGATTAGGAAAGCTATTCGCTAAATTTGAACGTCAAAGCGATTCCCGAAATAAGGAAGAGGGTGGAGAAAAAGACTCTGCAAATAAAGAAGTTTAACCTGAAAAAGACTTGGCTTTAGCCGAGGTCGTTTCGTTTCCACCTATAAAAAGCTGAAGTTGCTACTTCTGTAATGGTCTGCTCGCACATGTCTTTACGTGACTTGCTTTTTAACGCTTTGGTACGCCTCTTGAGAATAAGGGATTCCCCTGCCGCGTGTCCACACACAAAGATGCCCACTACATCCTTCTTGTTGAAAGGAATTCTCTCCTGTAAGTATGCATTCTAGAGGGTAAAGAACCTCCTCCTTCTACTCTTCAATCCCTAACGCAAAAGGGCCGGTGTCCTACCGATAGTCAGGGTTTTTCCTCTACGATATGCTCTCAAACCACTAGCTTAACGTGGACGGTTAGTACCACTATTAACATTGAAAATAGAGAGGGTTTGTTCACACCTCGTCCCTTAACCGCGGCAAGATCCTGTTGGCGCTAACCCAGAGCTATCCGTGGAAAACCAACTCGACTCTTATAAGGCTTCATAGCGCCTTCACCTGTTCCTTTGCTCGCTGCATTCTTTCGTCGTCAGGATACACGTCTTTGAGGCTATTTATAGCTCGAAGAGGAGACAAGCAGGGAACCTTATTCTACTGGATAAAGGTCTCCCCCCCAACGAGATCCGCTTTTTAACACTACGCGACCCCCTTTAAAAAAGGACCTATCCGCTCGTAGGCACAAGAAACCTTCCTAGCGTAAAAACAAGGGCAACCTTTCTATGGCCTATTCTGCCATTTCTGGTGTAAGATCTTTTTTAGCGTCAAATCAAACATGACAAAAAAAAGCTATCAGTTCTCTAGACGGAGAAGGGTAAGGTGCCACCGATCCTGCATACATTTTGTGTGTTGGAACTTACCTATTAATATATCATGCTATCTGAACAATCCGCGCAGGAGCCCTCGGGCGAGTTACCGTCATGGATTCTTCCACTGTCGTCAAGGAAGGGAGGCCCGTGTGCATTCCATAAATAAGGGGCGTATAGGGAGATGTGCTACCTATCGGTCAGAAGACTCGTCAACAGCAGCTTCCCAAGGCGGTTTACCCTGTTATTTCCCTACCAAAACAGGAATATGTCGCATACTAATTACCCATATAGGTATACTCGTAGCATAAGGAGTAGGTCCCCGCGTTACCTTCAACCTGAAAACACCCGCCTGGAATATGCCGCGTGCAAACTGAGTCCTCAAGCTGCAAATAAAGGGTTAAACCCTCGAATATGTCCACCCATTCTCACTTACGTACGCTCGCTGATTTCTACTCATTTCGAGAGGGATTATTATCCACAATGCATATAAAAAAGCACACTAAGGGTGCCTCGTGTACCCCAAAACTAAAAGGTGGGACGGCTTCTAGCCTAAAATAGTATACAGGATAAGCGTAGCGCTCTTCAAGACCAGTTAAGGGCTTGCTCAGGAAAGTACTCGTCATGATTGGCCTTCCTTCCGTTCCGAGGTGAGGCGTCCTCAGCAGCTCTTTCTGCCCAACAAAACCTGGACTTGACGTCCTTCTAGTGTTGGAGAAAGACCCTGCCCGTTCTTAATAGGCTCCTTGCTCTAATCTCGGCCGTTACGGATCCTGTCCTCTTGCCACTAAACTCATCTCTCCATCAGCTATTTTTCATACTATCTATATCTAATCAATTTGATGAGAGTCTCCTTTTTCACACTTTTCTTTTCCATCCAATGACTCGGGGAATTGCCGAGTTGGAAGATCCCTCCTTTTCTATTAAAAATTTCCTGTTCACTGCTCGTGTTTATTACATATTGATTCAATTGGGAAAGAAATTTCGTAAGAGAAGAAAAGAATCTGACGCCCCCCCGGCAAGGGCTTTCGAACGACTTTGGTGGTACCCTATACTTTCATGCATAAACCCGACACCGCTCTTAGCAGCTTATTGTCTGCTAGCTCTCTTAGCAGCTTCCTACAGAGAACCGTAGGCGAAAAAGGGCAGCTGAGTATGATCGAGGAGCTAACGATCAGATTATACTTGTGGTACAAACCGAGTAATCAACCCCCTTAGTAATTGACCTTCGTCAGGTACTAGTTCCCTCTGTCATTGTGGAGTAGAGACTAGTTCGGGCTGGGTTTTACAGAGTCATTCCATTAGGTACCTATGGTTAACTAGAAAGGAAAGGGAGCACAAGAAAATTCTTTCATTTGCAAGATGAAGCGCCAGACCTATATAATATATAGCTGCTTTTAGTCTTCCACGCTAAAGTAATTAATCTCCTGCCGCGGAAGAAATCTCTTGCATTGGACGAAGTGGATACAGATGAGTGCACTGACATGGGAAAAGATCTGTCAGCTTAACTATTGCTTCTTCTTTCCAGTTTTCCCATGTAAATAGAATATAGGGAAGGGAGGATGGGCAGACTGTTATACCTACTTGATATGCCCAGTTTGACCTTCTTTTTAATCAGATAGGAAGGGCAGCTTATAGCGACTCATTATGCCCAGTTCGTGTGTAAATAGAAGCTAAGCAAGGGAGCAGGAGGTGAGTTCATTTCCTATGGGAATGCGTCGCAACTCATTCATATGGGGCTTTATACCTCTTAACCCTCTTCACTAACGTTCGAGCTACTTCGTTCCTCTTATCTATTTACCTGGTAAGAAAGAGGAATAATAAGCTTATAGTGCTATTTCATTTCTTATAAGCCTAGCTTCTAAGGCACTTTAAAAGAAGGTCTGTCAGTGCTGCTTATAGAATCTAATGGATTCCTATGCTCTTATATAGAATCTAACGGATTCCTATGCTCTTATAGTGCTGAAAGTTTGATAGCTTAATAGGTTAATCGGGCTAAGGGGGGTAGACTATGCAATAGCTTTCCCTGTCTTTTTATAGAGTAATGTATGCCAATACATTGCTATGCTTGGGTAACTACCATATCCCCTCCCCTACTATAGCTAGAGTCAATATGATATAGGCACTCTACGACGTTTTTTGTCCATAAGCTCTCCTCTCTGCTCACCCCACTCTTCTTAGAACCCTTATAAAACAGATATTTACATAGGTTCTCTTTCTAAAATGAAGGAAAGACGCTTAGTCTTATAAGAAGCTGTGTCTTATTTAAGTCCACCTAGTTGACTTATAACTTATATTGGTACGGCAAGCTAGTTGACTAAGCCCTTAAAAAGAGTCTTTTAGCTCTATAAGAAAAGTCATCTATACAACCCAAAAGCTTATAATTAGCGACTACGTTCGTTTTCAAATCAAAAGGTATTAAGGCGCAGGAGCAGCCAGAGGCAGGGATCACTTTCTCTCCTTTCTATATGCTCGGGAAAAGCACATATCTCTCCTATCAAACATTCTTTTCTTGAGTTAATCGGCCGATAGCTTAATAGAAGCCTAGGGAATGGATTCACCGGATCTTCCATCTACGAAAGAAGCATAATAAGAAAAGATAATAATCCTTACATTCTTAGCTTTATCTTTCGAAGCAAGGCTATCTCAGGGTGAGACTACGCTCTGTATTCCATCTTTATGACTTTGACCTGTCCACTGTTAGTAATAAAGACTAACATATTCCCACCTGGATAAGAAAGATCCTGGCTTCCCCCACAGGGAAGGTAAGGGGCAACTGGTAACGCTTGCATGCATAGTGGCTTCGGTAAGTATTCCTGTAGGTGCTAAATCAAGAGAAGCTTATTCTGAAACAATTGCTTCGGCAGGATTTTAGGCATTGGAAACAGATGCAAGAAAAGGCGAATACCATTCCAATACGTACAGGAAAGATTTTATTCAATCTAGCTCTCCTGCCCGGTAGCTGTCTCAATCGGTAGAGCTGTCCGTTCTTTCTTTCAATCGGTCTGTCGGCATCCGTCCTTTCCTGTAGTTGATCTGTAGTAATTTCGATCTATGTATTACCTATTTTCCTTAAGCATCAGGTCTCTTTAAGCTATCAGATATAGGTAGGTACTACTCTACTACAGGTCAATGAACTCTCGAGAAATGCCTGTATTTGAAGCTCTTTCAACTTTCATGATACATTAAAGTAAGGAAATCAGTCGAATATGCAGGAAGTTTAGGCTTGGCTATAGTAGCATCGGTCGAGCAAAGCTATCGCTTACCTCAACTTCAAAGAACTCCTTGTGTGGTATAGCTACCTAACATACCCGCCGAAAGGAATACGACGAGAGAGTGACTAAGCCGAAAAGGTAGCGAGAGTCACCCGGATCGGGTCATCGATGACCGCTAACTGCATTCTTGACGGCCTGCTGTGTGCTAAGATGAACTCACACTCACACACAGCTTCTGTTTTCTCGAGATTTAGCCTAAGCCCCACTCCTCTTTAGAGGTGCTCTCATCGGAGAAGGAGATGTTTTTCTCTTTCTTTGATTTACGAGGGTGATCGGAGACTAGGAAAAAAAGGAAAGAACTTCAGTTTCAGCACATTTTTACGAAAAAAGATTTATATTAACATAAGCATTGAACACTTTTAGACTAGGTTTTGGCCCATACATGCAAACACAACAAAGAAAACCAAACAAAGACACTTAGCATAGGAGTAGATCTCCACCAAACAAAGACAAAGAAGACCATACATTAAAACACACTACTTTGCGTCTACAGACACTTATTTTAATCTGATAGAAAGAGTCGACGGACTCTTCTATTCTAGTCTCCCTGGTCATTGCGGGCGAGGTTGGCGGCCTGCACAATCAGGTCTTGTTCTTCGTTGAGGAGGGCCCGTTTCCTGTCTTCCAGAGCTCGAATGCGGTCCCGTAAAAATGGCATCCTTCTTGCCAACACCTCCGGATCAATAGGAGGCAGGTGCTCCCAGAACAGACCAAGCGTTTGCTCACATTGGAGCTTCTGGTTTTCTGCCAGACGGACTTCGTTCTGAATTGTCGCCAGTCTTTCGGAAATGTTAGCCATAGCCATTAAGTTTGACTTAAAGTTTTTCTTTCTGACTTCTACCTCTCTCTTTGCTTTGTGTTGTGTGTGAAAATATAGACTGAAAGAAGCTTCTATTTATAGGCCTTGGAGTCGCTTAACTCTTTCTTATTATTAGCCATAATATAATTCTTGTCTTAGTTTCATAACATGTTTAAACCCCGGCTTTTCATGAATATGGAACCAGATCCACTCGATTTAAGTGTGCTGAATAATTATCTTCATACGGATTGGAGTACGAAAGGCCCTGCCCAAAAAGCGAATCAAATTGTGGGGTTTTAGGGTATCGCCACGCGGCTTAATTCCGATCACTCCCTCGGGAATAGGAGGCAATAATAGAACGCACATCAGAGAGTACTCCCCTTTTCTCGTCTAATAGGGCAGGTTTCAAAAGCCTCTTTCTTAAGAGATAGAGCACTGGTTACTCGACAGCTCAAAGCTGACCAGTACAAAAGCATGTGATCCGTCCTCGTTTACGTACCCTATAGGCACTATTTACCCTGCCTACTCCGATTGAACTCGCTT
The DNA here is from genome assembly GCA_032274805.1 of Gypsophila paniculata. Taxonomy (NCBI): domain Eukaryota; kingdom Viridiplantae; phylum Streptophyta; class Magnoliopsida; order Caryophyllales; family Caryophyllaceae; genus Gypsophila; species Gypsophila paniculata. Next base: position 29,934 of record JAUEKU010000001.1, read on the forward strand.
CTACTTGTCTTTGTTTTTATTGGCTGATTTGTACCCAGGTACATCATGAACTCCCCTCGGCCAATCCTCACTCGACAGCCTAGTCCTTTCTTAGGTGAGCTACGTGAGACCGAAGCTAGCTCTCTGGATTCTCTTTCCCCGGAAAGACGGAAAAGCCCCTTTCCAGCTCACTCTGCCAGTCCACTAAGACCGGTATAGAGTAAGTCAGTACAGCACTAGCAATAGCAATAGCTTTTTCAGGACAATGAGTCCCCTTCTCCACGACCACTCTTATTTGTTTTCATTTGGGCTTTCCTTAGTCTTGCAACTCAGCTCTTCGAACCTTGGAAATTTCCGTGTCCCCCATCAACTCTTCCCAAGTAATTCCATTCCATTTTGGACTCGGACGTGGGCTTTTCAAACCATCAAGTGGGCTTTGCAATTAAGTATCCTCAAAACCTAAATTCTCCCCTGAGTCCCCCAATTTATCCTCTTCCTGCTTGTCAATGGGCTTAGATGGATCAAAGCATTCAAGAGATAGCAAGAATGCCAAGTCCAATTCCTCAATATTCAATCAATCTTCTTCTTCAGTGGCCCAAGCAAGATCATCTTTTTCCAAATTCGTGGGCAGAATGAGAGTAAGGATCTTACGAGCGAGCGTAGGTTACGCTCCGGAGGAGGCTGACTGTATAGGAGAGGAAGCGAGCAAGCTTAATTAAAGGTGGCGAAACGAATGTAGCGAGGGGAACTAACGAGTGGATGCGGCGAGCATGATAAACCGCCAAGCAACGAAACAGAGAAGGGAGCAAGACAACTGCTGTTGGCAAAGAAGCAATGGTGGTTGGCTGTTCAAGTGAGTAATGCCTTTCTACTGTCTACTGTAAATCTGGCTTATTACGAGTAAGACGCATTCCGACATAAAAGGAATGCTAATATGAGGGCTCACTTGTTTCTTGTTATGGCTGGGAAGCCGCTTGCCGCTCTTTGCAATGCTCTAGAAGCTAGCCTCGGTCCCGTAGTCCCTAATTTGACTTCTTACTACTAATCTACCTTATTACTAATCTACCTTGGGATCTTTCTGCTGCTGCTCATACATGCCTTACATGATGAATAGGAATGTTTATGGCTTTAGATAGAGGATGCTGCCATCTCAATTGTCTTGTAATTGTTCGCAATTAGTCATTCTAATAATAGAGAAGTTATACCAGCTTTTCCCGCATGAGGTACTATCTTTGGTTGCACTTGCTTATTACTTATTATTCTTAACTTTGGACTTAACCAAAAATCCCATGGCTATTCAAACTCTAATTCCATGCTTGTGGACTGTCCGCCCTAGCTAGCCTACTACCTCACTTATAAAATTATAAAGTATAAAGCACTTCCGGCACGAGACACTACTTCATCTCCGACTCCGACCCGCGTATTAGATCAAGCTTCGTCCTCACCTATAACTACTTTCTTTCTAGTCTTATAATAAAGCTCTTATGCAGCTTCCCATCCTAGCTTCAAAGACCAAGCAAATCACATCTCGAATCCAACCGCAAACTCATAACGCCCGAGACAAACAGTGGATAGCCAACTTCAGAACTAGAGCTAGAGATGGGACAGGTCCCCGACCTAGACATCATACTTTCATATCATAGCTTCCTTACCACCTAACACAGAGCTACTTTTCTCTTATAGCCCCATCTAACTCATCACATCGAACTGCAAACATCAAGCATCACGCCAACGCCATTCCGATGTCCTTTCTAAGACCTACTCCAGAGAGAGCACTTCTAGAACGAGTAGCTGCTTGCTCGGCCTAATACGGCTCATTGTGAAGACAAGAGGTCCCTATAATGATATAATATGTCTCTTGAGAAGCACTTGCCTTAGATACCAGTTATGAGTCATTTTACTCTTGTTTAAGAAGCTAGACCTTGTTCGACCCTTACATAAAATAAGAGGGATCCATTGATCTTTCTGCTAGCCCGGGACACGTCCCGTCCTTTCTTGTAACTCCCTAGCTACGCCGCTCTTTCTCATGGTTTTGGAGCTCACTTGCCCCGGTGATTCCCACTGACCATAGATCTTTGCCATGTTTTATAAGTTCGTCTTCGGTCCCGTAGTCTTTAAACCTTGTTACTAATAGGGCCTTTTATCCTGTTGGCATGCATGTACGCTTCGCTTTACGAATAAGAATGATTGTCATATTCTGGAGTTGGCATCCCTGCCCTATGATATTCTACCTTTTACACCTTGAGATGCTATTCTATCTATTTCTACACTTGAGTTTGCTTGCCATCTCATATCCCACCTCGACTAGAATGCTTCCCCGGTTCACCGCTGTCCTAGAAAGTTCTTACGAAGCTTTCGACCCTAACTTCTTAATCACCAAACAAGGACTTCCCCACATCTACTAGAAAAACTTTATACTAGAAAAACTGCTAACATCTGAGATAGCTTAAGCGGTGTATAGCCTGCCCCTTACTTATAACTTATACGTGGGAATAGGACCCGGAACAGGTCCCCTACACTGGACATCATACAGCTAGGAGCTTCCTTACCACATAACACGTCATTCCCTTTCTCTTAACAGTTGAGAAATTTCATTCCCTCTTCACTATCGCTCGAGCTAAAAAATGCCCTTCTTATAGTGCATCTAACTCCGAACATCAGCCTCAACACTCAACATCAGCTGCCACGTCTGTTTCCTCGACTTCGTCCTCGTTTGGATCTTTATCCGTTAATAATCTATAGTCTTCATTTTCTTTCTTCGTTCTCTCGCTCATAACTAAGAAACGAGACTCTTGGATGGAAAAGATTCTCCGGGAACAGAACCCAATCTTTTAGACTTTGCTCTGGTTGGCTGAAATCTTCGCATCGAGAATCGCGGAGACATTCATAAGCAAGGACTTGAAATAAATTTCTTTATTGTAAAATCATAAATTGAATTCTTCTCTTAAAAAAGAAATTCAAAATTCTCAAAAAGAAATGCCATTCAAGCGTTACAACCCGGGGCTTTCGTTCTCAGCGAACGAACCACTCCCGCCTCTATGAGATCTTGGACCGACCTGTAACTTCGAGAATTGAATTTCAAATCGAGAAACTTTTCTATTTTTTCTTTAAGATTGAAATTTTAAAAAGATTAATTTAATTCTGTTATTAATTAAGATGACAATTGGGACTTTGCTTTCGAATATTACTTACGACAATTCTTGAGCACGATTCTCGCGAAAAAGAAGAATTCAGTGATTGGCTCGAAAGACGGCACTTGGGTGGCATAAAAAGTAGTATGTATCCCCTTGATGTTTTGGACAAAAACAGCCTTACGGGGTTGGAGGAATTGTGTACATTTGAAATGCGAGCTATGAGGGAAAATAGGTTTTATACCGTTTTTACCGGGTTTTAGAAACTTTTTCTTTTGCTTGAGTCTTTTTTTCTGAGTAGTCGATAGCGAGTCTTACGGGTCTAGCACCATCCGCCAATCGCTTATTGGTGAGAGGGCTATGTAGTAACCAGTCCGAGCCCTAGGTTATCATTTCAGCCAGTTGATAGAGAAGTGAGCTAGACTGTCTCATATCAAAGCGGATAGTCTTTTATGACTAGTAGATTAAAAAAGGGGGTGCTTGCTATGCATCTGCCCCGGAAGGATATGCCTACTATGGTATGGCAGGAGAAGGGCTTTATGGACCACCTTAAGACCTTAAACCAACAAAAAAGTATGTATGATCTTATAGAAGCGCGCAGCAGAATGACGTTTGAATTTCTGATTCAACAACCCACCTATCCAGGTTACAATACAGATTGAAATGGAAGCTTGGCCAATTACCGCATCAAAAGGAAGTTCCCGCGCATAACCATAACAAGGGGTTGTTTCCCGTATCAAAGGAGCTTTCTCATATTGAGATGCTTTTATTCTTGCCTTACTACAATGAAAAAGATTTTTGATCTCTTCTTTTCCTATTTCCTTCGAATCTACTTGTATTCTCACTTTGGTATGATCTTCACCGACTGTTTCTCGTTTTTTGGGCTCTTAGGTGTTCTCGGTCAACCACTTCCTCTTCCGTCCGGAGAAAGTGAAAGTGGCAATTCTAATTCAAAATCCGTGCCCTTAATCAATGACAATGAGGATAGGGGGCCTCTACCTGAGGCCGAACCGCGCCTTAACGGCGAGCCGCCAATAATTATTGGGGGGTTCCTATCAACCCACTGAACCAGTTTCGCGTATTGAACGCGGGGATGGAACAGGCACTCTTTCATCATCTACGTTTCCTTGAAGATAGAATGATTGAGGGACTTCCCCCCCAGCTCAACAAAGGCGAATACGAAGCCTTGGTAAAAAGCTTTCTAAACGAATCCATTTCCATTGAAAACTATAAAAAGACACTAGATTATGAAATATTTGAAATAACTATTATGGAGTTAAAAGCTGATATAGTAGAAAGACTCAAATTTTTTTTTATTAATGAACCAACGGAACGTTACTTGGAGATTATGGGGCAGAATCCTCCGTATAAGGAGAAGTACATTACACAGGAATGTCTCGAATTCCTGGACGACTTTATAAATCGTTTAGGAATTTCTGAGCCACGGTCTACGTTTGATCGAAGTGTGTTTCATTATTCTCTGAACTTTTGGCTTCGCGATCTTCAAGAAGTCGGCCATAAGTCCCGCTTTTATGAAGATTTCATTCGGTATTTCTGCGGCCACTAACAGATGCCAGCTTTTTCTTTTTGATTTTCTTTTTTATTTGTGATTGGATTTTGGTTTTTGGGATCCATGGCTGAGTGGTTAAAGCACGCCAACTCAACATTGGCGAATTCGTAGGTTCGAGTCCTGCTGGATGCCGGCTAAACATGAAGCAATGCAAAAAGACTTTCCCTAAGTTTGGTAGGATTATATCCGTCTATCGTCCGATTGTTGACATATTATTTATACTATTATATGGATGTCGATGCCTATTAAAAACAGATCGGTAAAAAAGGGATAGATTATCAAGCATTGGATTCGTCAAAACGACCAAAAGTCCACATTCGTATCGTAACATCCTTTCCTCAAGATTGGAGTTATAAAAGATTGGCTCGACGAAACAAGGAAATAGAATTCTAAAAAAGTTTTTTTGTCTCAACTGGATGACTTTCTTCAGTTCCCGATTGAACAGAGCTTCTTGCTACATAACATAGCAATGCCATACGAGCTCAGTCGAGGAAAGCTATCATCCTTTTTTTATGGTATGGAATCCTCTACCGCTAGAGCGGCTGAAGAAGAGGATCTTGAAATGAAAAAAAAATTCTTCCAACAACAGCCTTCTCGTTCTTCCTTACCATAACATCCTGCTCGCTCTCCACTCGCTGCCTTAAGCGAAGAAGGGGGATCTCTTCCTGAGGGCGATCTTGTTTAGTTTACTTAGTTGGTTGGTCAAGTCAACTTGACTACCATCAGCCCTTACGAACCGACCTTTTATAACGCTAACGATTTCAAGCTTAAGGATCAAGGAATTTTCTTTAGTTGCAGTGGGCACAATTGGAATCGTATGTTTATAACACGACACGGAACCGCTATTAGTTCATGAGATATAGGAAAAAGAAAGAGAATAAGAACTGTAACTGTGGTAGAGCGCAGCGCGCCCCGGCTGAGGGATTACAATCGCCCGTTGTTAGGGAATACAAGTTCAAGGAACAGAGTTCAGGATCGGTAATTAAGACTAACCGTCCCAGCAAGCTCAACTTCAAAAGCTGGTTCACGAGCTATCGCTTCATCGGCATCTGCTTCTGCTCCCTACTCTCTTAAGCAAGCCTCCAGCTCCCCTCGCGGGCGCTTCTTAGTTTAGTAAAGTAGATATTGTGCCAGCCCTTCACTCCCTCTCCTTTACTTTAAGTCGGGCTTTTCTTTTAAAGGCTTTGCTCGTCCCTTTCTCAGAAGAGAAGTTTAGAGGTAAAACGACGCATTAGGGAATTGACTGTAAGAAGATGCTTTGTCGAGAGGTGTGTGTGTTCTTAGTCGTTCAATTGTTTTAAGAGAAGAGTGCCAAACCAAATATGTATGATAAGAGGATTGTAACATAGCATTTATATAATATGATTATAGTTAATCTCTTTTCTGAGCAAGTCACTTTCCACAACTAACGGCGGCGCGCCTTATTGGACATCAAGTCTACCGCTCCTAGGTGGCATCTTTGTCTATCTCTCGCTGGGAGAGTCAGGTTTGGGAAGCTTTAAACGCCGCCCTGGGAAGAGAAGAACTTATGCTATGCTTGAATAATAAATAAGAGAAGTCATGTTATACAAGAAATTCGTTGTTTATTTGATTTGATCCTGTCGTACCTTTCTGCGGAAAGGAACCTTCTTTTAAGGACCTCAGAAATAGATCGTGAGCTCTACTTCCTAGCCTGCCTGGTCTACGCCCATCAAATGGTCAAACTGCAGCTTTCCTCGGAAGTTGAAACATGAAATTCATATTCTTTTAATCTGCTGTTGATGATGGTGAAGCGTACCTAACTTCAACGGTGGTAGGATGTGTTTTACTCGAGTTAGTCCGGGGATTCAATCAGTAAAATTGATATCTGCTGATCCACATTGAGGACTTAGATCTTCGAGATAGGTTTCTGCCTACTCTAAAGGATAGGTATTGGGCTAAGGGTTAGGATAGGATTGGGCTAAGGGATCAAGAGCATTAGTACACGAATTGAACATTCTTGACATTGGATTACGTCCCTTTTTACATATAGGAGATGCAGCGGACTAGGGAATCAGTCATCAGCTTACTTCCTGGCTATCTAATTTCTCCTGCTTGATCTCTTTCTATGCTATGTGCTACGTATCGACCAAAGAGGAAGACTTTTCAGAGTTATATTATACGAAGAACTCTAAGCGCTTGCTTGAACAAAGAAAGCCTCCTTATGACGTGAGCACGACCTACTTCTTTTTCTGATTCTTCTTCTTCTTGGGGATGAACAGGCTTAGCATTTCTGAAAGGATGCGAATTTAATTGCTGAAAGAGATGAGAATACCCTCCAAAGGAAAAGGCCGATCTAGTTTACCTAATCTCGCCCCTTGCTCGTGATTAAACTCCCTAACATCTGGCACTTGACTTCCATAACATCAGCTCGCTCTTCGCTCGCACGGTCGCTTCGCTTCAGTCGCTTCGTTCTCAGCTCCCATATGCTCCAAGGCAGCTCTTCCAGGTAAGGTCCATTACCTAAAGCCTGGGGATACTCTCTATGTCGAGCGCACTTCTACTTCTGGCATACGCCCTCGTGTTAAATTTTAAAAGGCTGCCTAAGCAGCTGGATTGAAAGCTACCTGCGATTTAATTCCCTTAAGCCTGCTCCTTCTTCACGGGCTCCTTCACGCGTTTCATCAGAAAAGAAAGTCTATCCGGATCCCTATCTTCGGGGGGACCCATTCTTGCTTGGATCAATTCTTTCTGATGTTGGAATCGATGAGATTATGCTTGAATAACAGATCCTATGAACCTGGAAATGCCCCCTTTTCTTGGCTTGGTGTAACGAAAACGAGAATTTCTAAGATTAAATGAGAATTCGTAGCAGAGGCTGTTTAATGACCTCTCCCTAGTTCTCATTCTTATGCGAGCAAAGAAATGACCTAACATCTAGCTCACTCCCTATTCGGTCGCTCGGTCTTTTTTGCATAAAAAGGGATCTTCAGTTGGAGAAAAGGATGAATATCCGAATCTCTCGAATCTAGCTATTTCTTTCTTATCGGAACTGCCATAGTTGATGCATCGAATGCTAGTGCAATAAGACTTGGTTCAGGAACTTGCCTGCACGAATGAATCTTTCGAAGCTGGGCGGTGCTTTCTAAACCGTCTAAAAAAGTGTCTCGTGTTCGATCTCGCAATTAGGTTCACCGGCAGCTAGGGCTCGAGCCCAATCATCAATCAATTGAAATTCTTTCCCTTTGTGCTCTTGAAAAGCTGGTTCACAAGGTTGGTCTTTCTTTCCTATTGATATTGATGAACAAACGAGTGAAAGAATGAAGCGAGCAGGCTGTTAGCGTATAGACAGCAGAGGATATGCTTGGGCCGAGGTTCTCTCCCTCTGTTCGGGGACTACTCCTGTATGATTCTCCCCTCCCTTGACTATACTGACTAGACTCTTTCCCTTCGTTAGATCGGGAATGCGCCTCAGGATGGCTTGGCCTTTCCCCGATTTATAGCAAGACCACGCTTCGCTTATATTGTTTCGATGATGACTCTCTGGAAAGACCCCCACTTGGTTTGGCTCGATACGAAGCACACGAGAGGAATCTATGTAGCGGGTGCGTTGGCATAAGGCGTGGAAAGCCTTCGATATGATGTTTCAAGGCTTCTAGAAAGGGCTTCGCGCCTTCACTTACACTTATAGGGTGGGGGGCGTAAGGAAGCTGCTCAGCCACGGAGTAAGCAGCTGTGCCCAGAGGAATCATAATCTTTCGAAGTACTCCTTTCGCGGCAAGTGGTTTTGAAGACTCAAGACCAGGAATAGCCCTTTTTATGAACGCCTTCCTCGACAAAGACAGGAAGAAACCTAAGGTCTCAAATCTAATAGGTTGCATTCCCCCGTTCGAGAGTCAGAATCCTAGCCAGGCGAAGATCCACTGTATAATACCACACCCACTCTCCCGACCGAAGATAGCAAAGATGCCGATGAACAAGCAGCTGCTTTAGCTGATGCTGACGCTGAAAGAGACGTTGTTGGCTTCAAGTGGACAGGAATCTCAACTTCATATTCCCAACTTGTTCACAGATAGCCATTCAACTTTCCAGAGCGGCTTACTCCGAAGAAAGCAACTTTCGCCGGGCAAGGCAAAAGCCTTTCATCAATCAGCAAATCAATCAGTCGAAGACGTTGCAGCCGAGGCAAATGAAGCAAGGGACCACTTTCAAGGAATTGAAGACTCGCAGATACCGCCTTTGATCCACGGATTGCCGAAAGGGGAGCCTTGTCCAAGTAAATCCAGGCCCAAGCATACTATCAAAGCTTAACTCAAGGGCAAAGGCAAGCGAAATTCCCGGTTTATGCAAAACAACCTCCGCCTGGCCGCACTTCAAGAGCTCGTCGAACAGTAGGATACCATAACCATAAAGGGAACTCGTAGCAATCGGGGTCAGCGAATCTCACTTCCAAGCTAAGATAGCTGGGAATATTCCAGGTTTGATAGGAAGCAGGTATGTCGCGTGCGGGTACATTCGATGTTTGAGGACCCATATTCCTTTATTTTGCATCTGACATATTCCAGTAGTGAGAGGGAGGAGAGCGCTAGTGAGAGGACTCAGATTGAGGCATATAAAGGAAGTTTAGTACATGAGGAAGAAGCGCTGGTGGCGTAGGTTGAGTGCGCGATCATGACAGGAAGCGTTATAAGCCACGTTAACTCACGAGCGAAGATGCTCGAGCGCTAGGGAGAGGGTTAGATCGCATATTCGTTGAGCAGGAGATTCGTTTGACTGAGAACTGTCCGCGGTTGGAAGGTCTGCCCATGGTTATCCTATCGACAAAGATACTCTTTCTCGAGGTAGTTCGTCAGTGAAGTTATTAAGTCGTTGGTGAAGAAAGAGGCTAAAGTCATCATGTTTATGCCCTAGACGAAGGAAAAAGGTACATGAAAAACAGGTTTTAAGTGGGAGTTCCCGGAATAAGTAGAAGAAAGACACCATTTAGTGGGCCTGTGTTTCAGTAGTTGGTCAAGGTGCAGTGCTTAAGATCCGGTTAGATGTTACGATTGGGATATCAGCGTAAGTCAAAGAGCGTATATGTTCCAGGGTTCTCTGATCGAGAGTATCCAGTTTCGCCCCTCTCTCTTGTGGTCAGGTCTTTCATTCCTATCCTTAGGTTGAGTATTCCATACCTCTTCTTAGTAGGTAAAACCGCCATTTCATTTCTAAGGGTCATAAAGGTACGTTCTTCTGCCTTCCTTATTCCAGTAGCTCGAGTCCACTCATAGGAGGGCTTTTCAAACGCGCATTTTGCCAAAAACGAGTCTTTTAGCCTGTGAAAAAAGTCAGTGAACCCGCGAATTTTCGTCATTCGACGATTTCCTTAGTGAAACGGACTTTTAAAATGAAATTTTTTAATCAAAGCGGCGATTTTCGGTATGAATGCCATTTTACTAGTAAACGGGCGAAAGAAAATGAATCTTTTGACTAAACCCGGTATTTTGGGACATGAATTTCTCGGAAGTGGCATTATTAAGACAATAAATGCCCGAGAAAAGTACCAAGGAACATACCTTGCTCCTGTCTCACACAAGCCGCGGTTGGCATGTCGTTGGACTGGTAGCGTTTGAATGCCTTATTGAGCAACTGCTAGCCGTTTAAGTACTTTATATGAGCAAAAACTTTATGCTCCATGAAGAAGAGATTGGATGGAGATCCGTAGCGAGATAGCATTCGTGAAAACTTATGCGGGTCCCGTCGTATTTGACTGAAAAAGGCTTTTTCCTCGTAAATGAAGTAGCTTTGTCCCGAGAATACCAGCTTCGAAGACTCGTAAACAACGAAAGCGAGACAAAAACCACACTAAATAGCAAGGAAAACGGGACAAATCAAGGCAAAACGCAGGAAAAGCGTACCTAACAAAAAGTGTAAGTAATTAATTTTGAGCAACCAGCCCCTCTTAGCCGAATTCCATTCAAATAGCTTTCCAGAGCGGGCATGGATAGACAGGATAGACCGGCCCCCCTATATAGGATAGGCTTGTTTTATTCCATTTTTAATCGTGAAAATGCTCTCGCATAATGCGAAAAGCATCTTGTTTTCGGGCCCATCACAGCAAGTTGTTGGGCGGATATTCGTTGCGAAATAGCATTCGCGAAAAGTCATGTGGATGGGTGAAAGAAGGGAGCCCGAACCCCAGCTCCTTAACAGGATTCCCCAACGCCATCTTCCTATGAGACCTCACCTGGGTCAGGAACTGCTGTGCTGAAACTTGTTCTTCCTATAGACATCGTCTACCGCATTAGCTCGGTCAAATCATTTCATATTTCATAAGGGCATTGGGAAAGGAGGTAAAGCCCTCTCACTAACGCTAACGTTCGAGTCTAGCTTCGCTCCTTGGGCTAGGATCCACCAGGCTTTCTAGGATCAAGGCTTGGTAGAGATGTCAACCCCTTCGAGGATTTCCTCCCTTCCTCTGGATCTGGAACTGCTAACTGGAGCCGCTAAGAAGATCTTGGCAGCAGAGCTGTCTTATCTCTTTTTTTGGTAGCTGGCTTCTCTTTAGGTTAGGATAGGAGAGCGGGTGCAACCATCGATCATCAGGCCAACGCCTTCCGCTCACTCCACTTGTTCCACTCGATCATTTGATTTGTGCTTTGAAACGAGCTCATGAAACGTGTGGTTTGTTGGCCGAGCCTATTTCCACAGGCACAGGAGGGGCAGGTCTTGCTCTTGCTTTTGATGCTCTTCCTTTCTTTGATTGTTTGATTTGAATTCGAAAACGAGACAAAAAGAGCGGCATAGCGGCATAGTAAGTAGATGGCGAGTAGATGGCGCTAAATGAGTTCCACAAATGAAATGAAATCAGTCAGTAGGTAGCCGCCCCAGTCTAATGAATCTCCATACCTGTACCTATAGCTGATGAAAGAGAAGTCTCAGTTTTAGCTGATGAAAGATCATCAACCAGCAGATCAGCGGCTAGAGCTGTAGAATAAGAAGCTTGCTTTCTTTTCCCATAGAGTAATAGAGTAGTGGAGGATATTCCTTCTTTGTTTGAATCAAGTATGATAGAAAGACCTGCTACCAATACCAATATTGGGTAAGCGCGTTCACGGGTCAAGTTCTTTATTTCATATATTACCGAGATATCATAGGAAATCTCATCAAGACACTCGCCTCGCCTTCCTATCCTTTGACTACGCTCGCTCGGATAGGATCGTACCCTTGCTTGGGCTTGGTTTGGTCCCTCTCCTTGCCTGTTCTAATTTTAATGTGAGCTTTCCCATGCCACAGGAAAAGAAAGTCAAGACTTTGATGGTTTCATTTTATAAAGGTGACTTACTTATTTCGCTTCAAATGAGACGTCTGCTTCAACAGCCACTTCTGCTGGACCAACCAGAGGTCTTGGAATCTTAAATTTGAGGAGATGAGTTTCGCATGATACCTTTGACTTGTACTTGCTCTGGAACTTATAATGCTTCAACTTCAACTTCTTCGTCGAGCTCTGGGATTGCCTTAGAAGAGAAGGTCAAGACCCTTCATAATCTGTTTTAGGGGGTCGAAACGTAACAAATGAACTGGTTTGGGTCGAAATGAAAGAGAGGCGCTGGCCAAGACAGACTCAGATGAAATTGCCACGTCTGCTGGACTAGGTTGCTTTATGAAAAAAAATATTTTAGACTTTTCTTTTCCCTCGAAATCAAGAACTTCAACTTCGGATTCAGATTCGGAGTTTCATACTTTCATACAAGAATGCAGGAGTGGTTCAGCTTCAACAGCTACTGCCACGTCTGCTTAAACTGCCGCGTCTGGACGGGACTCAGAAATTGGAACTTTTGCTCCTGCCGCTGGGAAGTCAACCAATTTCCTGAAAAAACTATTTAAATGGAATCGTTAAAAGAAAGCTTCTTTTAAGAAAGCAACTACTCCGATTTAAATTAAATTCCCGTTATAAGAACAAGCATATACATTAGAATTAATAGCAGCAGACTCTTTCTAAGTAGCAGACTTTCCTGTCTTTTAGAGTTAGGGTTCCCTATTTTAATAAAGTCACAAAAGTCGTTTTCAGAGATTGGCCCTCGAGTGCAAAGCCCTAACTCTTAAACTGAAGCTGGGGATCCTTTACCTCCTTTACCAAAGGGGACTAGCATTTGTTATCCAAGTCAAGCTTGAAGGGTGTTTTCTGAGATTAATTCCGTAGCCTCAGAATGTGCTGTTAGCTGCGCATAAGCTGCTCTTTCTCCGGAAGACTACTAGGACGATGCCTTTTTTAGTCGAAAAAGACGGAGCGAGCGGAACGTATGTTCTGGAAGACCTCGACTAATACTAATAAGGAGAGGAAGCTAAGGGCCGGTAGTTCAAGCAAGAGTTGAAACTCAAAACTTTGATTTAACGAAACTGGAACAGAAGACTTTGGTCCAGAGTCGAATGCTTCAACAGCCTGTTAATTTCGCTCGCTTGTGACCTTTCTCGCCTACATGCTCTAACTTTCCTCTCCCCATCACTCTTTCTTCAAAGGCCACGCGCCAATCTCTGACCCGAACTCCTAAGGTTTCCCTTAACTAATCACTGGAGTAATCTTGTTATCTTCCCCACAAACGATTCCTCCCCTAAAATGCCTTCCTCCCTTACAAATTTAAAATCATAAATTGAATTCTTCCCTGTCTTAATAAACTCTTAAAATTCTCAAAAAGAAATGCCATTCAAGCGTTACAAGAAGGGGCTTTCGTTCTCAGCGAACGAACCACTCCCGCCTCTATGAGATCTTGGACCGACCTGTAACAACGAGAATTTGATTTCAAATCGAGTTTATTCTATTAAGATTAGAATTTAATTTAGATTCTTAATATGGAATTTACTTATTATTATATAAGATAATACTTGATCATGATTCTCGGGAAAAAGTATGATTCTGAGATTGGGTTGGCATCGCCCCCGGTTTGGCTCGAAATGAAACACACGCCCGGGCAAGACGTCATGGCACGCTGTATTAAACTCCTTGACATAGCATTTCCTTACTGAAACAACAGAATGAATCTAAGTAGACCTCTTTGCTCTCCTTTTTCTCGAGGTTATGAAACTACCTCTCACATCTGGCTTCGCCTTCTTTTACTCCTCGGCATACACTGTCAATACTAGAAACCACGAACCACGTCTACAGTATAGATCGACTTGCACTCTTATTTAACAAAAGCCATTACAATTAGTACGATAATTGTTGAATGATGAAGAAAGGTAGTTGCAATTAGTATGCTAATTCTCGCATACACTTGATGCACATTTATGCTACAAAAGTCCTTCTTTTCTTACATTTATTTGATGGTATTCGAGCAAGACAGGCATTATCCAGTCCAATCATGCCTCAAAATCCACTCAAACTAGCCAATTTATCTCAATTCTTAAGGGAAAGTAGCCCTTTCAACCAATCACGACATGACAACTTTTCTTGTCAAAGAAGGCTTTCCAACGCATATCTCTGCCCAATATTTCCTCCATTTTTGACTTGAAGCAAGGAGCGGAGGAAGGACTGGCGGTAAACGAGAGGTGGTCAACATCTAGGTAGTCAACGTGGCTGCCAACTCTAACGCTTCCTCCCCCTTGGTCGAGCATCTTCGTTCCTTGTTCGCGTTAACACACATCCCAGTCCACACATCCAGGCGGTCTGTCCAATAATTGTCATAAAGATGTATAATTGAAGGGGAATTTGGGGGGGTATTCCAACGGCCAGCTACCCTTGGTCTCGAGTCTTCGAAACCGCCAATGCGGCAAACAAAGTGGCTCGGTCAATGGCTATTCCTGTATCTAGATGTGAGGGCTAAACGTACTCAGGTGCCATTCCTGCCTAAGAAAGCCCTGTCTTTATGCCCCATGGAAGGTCTCTCAGGAATGTATTCACGTGGCCTTTTCCTATATTGAATGCGTGTGCTTTGCCCTCGAATGCAAGCAGGAGTGTCTTCGTTCACTTCGTCCACCAGCCCTAGACCCTAGAAAGTATAAGGGCAACCTATCCTTATGCCCATCCAATCTATCAGGGCAAATTCCCTTCTTTAACGAGGGAATTACATACGGAAGCCTCCTATCTTTGTTCGAGGGCACGTGCGAACATGCGCCAGCCCCCGCTCTTTCCCGTCCCATCCCTCGCCATATATGAATAAAGCTGCGCAACAATAGGAATTTCTTTCATATGGCCTTTCCCGGCTAACGAAAGCTTGAGGACACGTGCTTCTGCCAGTCCTATTACGTGCTTCCTTCCATTGGCTATTTCCCTACGAAACCAATCAGTAGGAAGTCCCATGCGATCAATCTTTGCTTCCTTTTAACGGGTTTGGTACGCCCCTTACTCTTGAGGAGCTTCCTCTGGGAGTGTCCCTTTAATGGGTTGGTCCCCACACGCACATGCATATGAAATGGACTTAGCTCATGAACAGCAGGAATGTCATGTCTCAATCAAACCCTCACCAATGCCTTGTGAAAGTGTCCCCGCGGGTACCCTCAATCCTTTTGTTTGGGGATGTGGCTTGCTTCCTTTGTTCCATCATCAGCATCAGCTTCTGAATCGGCACCCTTTCTTTCTTCGATTGCATCCTCGGTCGGAACATCTTCGATTCCACCGGCTTCTTCTGTTGGATTCTTATCCGCAATCAGCCTCAGCTTCCCCTTTAGACTAGTAAAAGCTGGAGAACATACTTACGCCTCACCATTGGAGGGCACACTCCTCCTCTTTTTCTTATATTTATGCCTATAAGGAAATAGAAGTATCCAAAGGTTTCTTCCTGTAGTTCTCATTACTTAATGTAATGAAAAGATGTCCTATGATATGTCACCCCAACTCGTTATCTGCCCTTGAATGTTCCCTTACGGCTAAGGTTCAATAGCCTATCCTCTAATTCATATGGTTATCTTCCCTACTAAAAGAAAGGACATCCTTCTATGATATGCTCACCCGGAACATACGTTCCTAAGCTCGTTTCGTACCAATAAGCTCTTAAGGCTATTTATAGCTCGAAGAGGAACCAGAAAGCGTATTTAGCTGGAACAAGGTATCCCCCTACATAAGGGAAGGGGGTGCGGAGTCCTCCTAGCCTCAAATAACATGGAGAATACACGAAGTGTCACTTGAAACCGGTTGGAACTTTACCAATGCCTTCCTCGTCATAACCACTAACGCCCTCAGCTGCCTTTCTTTTATGACTAGAAAAAGCTGAACTTGGTGCTTGTGTAATGTCCTCACGGACAAGGCTTGTTCTCACACGATTGAGAGGAATCTCTTATAACTAAAAAGAAGGAATCTTGTGTACCCGTACGATGTAAATAAAAGGCATATCCGACCTTTTCCACTCGGCCCTTGTTCGAAGATCATGTCCTTTGTTTGAAGCGAAGAGCGAGGCTCGATGCTAATCATCCGCTAGCGCTAGAAAGGGAAGATCTTTCCCCTTGACCAGAGACAGGTACAGGCAGGCGCCCCCTCTTCTTTATCCAGTCGTAAAGCCCGGTTTTAAACATGACTTTTGCCAAAATAAACAGCTGGCTCGCCTCCTCTCCCTCTAGTCGAGGTCTTCCAGACCTCTAACTAGCGTTCGAGCCTGTAATGTAAACTTCGAATACTACACCCGTTCCGTAGCTTCAGATAAGTCACTGAAAGGTGTGTGTGAAGAAGAGTCGTGTTGCTTGGCTTGCTCTTTCGTTGAGTGAGCATTCATAGGGCAGAAACAGACATTTCCCTTAGAACCAGCACTAGGTAAGGCAAGTTCATAGAATATGAGTAGGGGCCCAGTCAAATGTTCGGGAAATCAAGGCATGCATGCTGACTTCACTTTACGAAATCTTTTGCAAGGGAGGAAGGCGAGTTTACCTTATACAGTTAGTGGCCAGTTAGTGAGTGGAATTCACGAAGACAAAGAGGCAGAAGGAGCCACTGTGCTTGGAGCAGTAGAATTACAAGTAGAAGGAGCCGCTGTGCTTGAACGAGACGAAGCCTTTGGAAGTACTTAGCCAGAAGCATGAGAATTCGAAGTAGCAGGAGGTGCTGGCGAAAGCGGGAAAGAAGAAAGCCGAGAAAGCTCTTTCTTTTGGTCGAGCAAGAGTACCTCATAAAAGTATGTGAAAGTGGGGAAAAGAGTGGTGTCATCAGGGGAAAGAGTCCCATGCGTCAAATCCCACAACAATTCCCGCTGTTGTGTAGTACGCCCGGTGAACTCACTTCTTTCTAAGGAATGCACTAAGAGAGGAGCTACGCGTGCTTATTAGTCAGTGTTGCTAAAGAAGTAGGATTCGAACCTACAATATTACCGTTATGAGCGGTACGTTTCAACCAATTAAACTATAAGCCCCTACGGCTACCTTGTTACGAAGTCAGATTATGAACCCCAACTTTGAGAACGGGCATTTTCGGGGACTAGCCTCCTCTCCCTCTGCGCATCGGTATAAAGTCAATCGTTGAGCACGTTTAACCATCATGTTCGTCGATCCAGCGGCCTAGGCGTTCCGTTAACTCCGCCCTCGCATTTTCTCCCGAATTGATTATGCCTATACCAGTAATGGAATCGGGGTGGTTTCGGATTTGGTCGATTATCCCCATGATGGCTTGCCGTTTGGCGGGGGAAGCTTCGGCTAAGCCAATTTCCTCGGCTATACTTTCTACCATAGTATGGGGGGCTCGTCTTTTTCGACCAAATCCGTTTATAAATTCCTCCAGATGCAGTTTAACCTCTGCGTTAGATGGCACAGGGGCGACTGGGGCAGGGCCTTGTTGTACTTCCTCCTGATGATCCGCTTCGGCCAAAAGATCGCCCACGCTCATTGCGGGTGAAGGTACAACAAAGGGGTCGGCGGGGGGCTTACGAGAGGAAGCACTTTGTATCAATTTATAAAACTTAGTCTAGTCGTACGTCTACGCCCCTTGTAATTAATTTTTTTACTGATCTGGTTCCGCATCTACATCTTGATAATCCAAAGGCTTCCACGCTGTATTCTTTGTCTTCAACGGATTTAGATTCCAACTTTAGTCTTCGGATCCCCATCTAGGTTAGATTATGCTTTTCACTCTACTTGATCTATTCGTTTTGTCTTTCTCGTGTCGTATGATGAATAAGAATGGGCGGTCTCGAAAGAAAGATCTTCTGGTCAGACACAAGAAAAGGAATATAAGAATAATAGTTGGTACGGCCAAGAGCACTTGTCATTTTAACTAGTTGTCTTCTCTCTATCTTGGGTCTTTACCTCCGGCTAGAAATTTCTTTCTATTAGGTGGAAAAATCTGTTTCAGATCGTTCACGTTCTGAAGCTTCTAGTTTCACATAAGCTAGTTGCCTATTTACCCGTCATAGGCCGATCTGCTCCTACCGCTTCCCGATGACTTAACCGATGACGGGCCAGTATAAAGAACCTCTCTCGAACTTAGAATACTGTCCTAGTGCGGAGGACCTCCCTAATAAAATACACCCGGGAACTCTCGTAAGGATAGCCTCCTAGCCCCTTAAAAGCTATCCAATAGCGAATCTTTCATCTACAGAATCGAAGGAAAGATGAGTATACCGTAGATGATCAGCACAACTCTCTGCCACGTCGCTCATCTAGAGGTTTAAAAGCAAGAAGGTACTCTTCCCCGTCCGATCTCAGAATAGAAAAGGATGTTCTTCCTAACATTAATACCTTTACTAGGTATTTGTCTTGCAATGAGTCAACCTAGGAAAAGAACTCCTTTCCGGCCTTTCACTTTAGCTTGGGGAACAGTCTCTGGATGTTCCAGTAGCTTTGCTTTATTCTAAGTCATTTTTTACAAGACCAGCTCGAAGCCTGGATTTATAGTTAGATTCTATCCTGCTGGGGAAATAAGGTCGTTTTTCCTGCTCTGAAGAGAGACCTTGAGGGGGAACAGATGACCTAAGCAACTTGTGGTCTGATTGCGCCATCAGCGAAACCATCTTTTTTTTCTGCGCTAGACAAGAAAGAGAAAAGGGGAAAAGTAAGGCTTCAAGTAAAGGTTCCTAACTCATTTAAACTTCCGGTCCGGGTAACTAAAAAAAAATCCATGACCGAGTTACGAGAGCTATAACGTGGGTCTATGCCCCTTTTACCCCTTATCACCGATCGAGTGAGAGAGGCAATCTCATCTTTTTGGGGTGGAATCCACTCGGTAAAGCTGTTGGTTCAATTTCTGATCTTGAAGTCCCTGCCCTTTTCTCTGAAACAAGTTTTCCATGCTGCTAGTTGTGAAGGGAGTGAACCTTATCGCATCCTCAACTGTAGTTCTCTTGAAATCCCTGCTCTTGAAACCTATGCCATTCCTGCATCTGCTTCAATAATCCCAATCGGTTGGCGGGATGGACAACTGATTCACTTTGAAAAAGATCCGTCTAAAATCCCTGAAACTGCTGACTTCTCTCTCCAGACACAATATCTTGAGAGGTGGATAGATAGGACTGGACCGCATACAGTCTCTGACCGGAGGTAGCTTGCTTCCCCGCCATAAAACTTGCTCGCGTCGAATCGTATCCTTGTTTGGGGCGCTTAAGGAGCGAGTCTAGTCAAAGGATAGTCAGAGGCGAGCCGACTGTTGATGGGCTCTCCGTGTCGGGTGGCAAGCAAGATTATAGAGTTCCCACGCTTCGCTTGTAGCAAGTATGGGAGTCTGGCTTTGTCTTCCCCAATTTCTTTTTTTACTGGTAGGACAGAATGCTCATTAGTATGTATGGCTTCCCTGGCCTCTGCCCGCTTTTCTTTTATATGCTAGACTGGGATAGTCTTCTCCTATCCTTGCTTGAATGGGCTTCTATTACCGTACTTGATCGCGGAATCTTTCTTAGTACTGGGTGGGTGGTGACCGGTTGGACTGATTGGATAGTCTTCTCCTATCTTTTTATAGGATTATAGCACAGTACCTGATATATCAGAATGCGCTTTAGCTTTAGAAAGGCTCCTGATCGCAATGAATGCTCCGGGTCGCAAGAAAGATCCGGATCGGTGAGGCTCAGTCTCGCAATGAATGCCCGGATCGCATGAATACGTTGAAGTCTCTCTTTCCCTAGCCAAAGCCAGTGAATTTCTCTTTTTATTTCAGGATGTAGTTTAGGATTGGTTCGGGTTCGCCACTTAACTTATAGGGTGGACTACCTTGGTTCGATGAATGGCTTCCTGGGTGGATGACTGATGGCTTGATTGAAGAATTCTTTCCTCGTTGACGACAGCTTTGGCTATTCCATTTCTTATTTGATTTTCAGGCCATCAATTGAAAACTAGCTGCCTTTATGATCTTATGAGGAAAGAGCCATCTTCCTTTGATCAATGCTCCGCAGCAACGGAAAGGAGCGGGGTGAGCTGGCGAGTGGAACGGGCTTGGGATGATTGGCGCTGGATGAATGGGCGGCCTGGGCTGGGGCGCTTGGGCATGGGCATCATGGGCGGAAAGACTTGATCGGGCTGATGAGTACTCCTTTCATGGCATAAGGATGAGTTCTGTTCGAACGTAATGGCACGCAGGAATGGGACGAAAGTCTTTAATTTTATAATTAAAAAAGTTGGATTACTAACCTTGGGTACAAGAGTTACAGAAGTAGCATTTAATTGTCTAAGAAATTTTCCAGTCTGGAAGAACTCCTGGACAGCCGTAATTCCTCCTTCAAAGCTATTTCCTGCTCAATAAGCTCCCTGTTGAATAAGTCTAGGCTAAGTTTGGCCTGACAGTCTTTAAGAGCAGTTTGGAGATTCCCAATCTGGCCCTCCATATCAAAAATTGACTGCTATTAAGATGTTTCAACCGATCTTTGAGCTTCTTCAATTTGGTCACCACAGAGAACATGTGACAACCATGAACATCTTCCTGCCATACCGAATTAACCAAAGGAAAGAATTCTGGATCTTCAGCCCACATGTTATTAAACCTGAACGGAGTACGCCTAATAGATGACGACTCAAAAATAGTAACAATAGCAGGCGAATGATCAGACAACCCAGGAGTATCAAACAGAGCATGGGCAGCAGGGAAATCCACTAACCACCGCGAATTTAGAAGCACTCTATCAAGCTTGCAATACGTGCGAGTCCCATCTACATGGTTATTACACCAAGTCAAAAGATTACCCCCAATCATACAAGCCCACAGAATCCATACATAATCGCAGTTCATCAGTAACACACACAGAAGAATAACTCTCATGAGATTTCTCCAACTCATTTAACACAACATTGTAGTCACCAAGCAAAACCCAAGGCTCCAACATGGACTGCCCAAGAGCAGCAATGTCATGCCACAACTCCTCCCTACTAACTCGCGAATTAAATGCATAAATTAAAGAAGCATAATTTATTATCTAAAGATGACACTCTACAGTGAATTAACTGATTAGTCATGCGAATAATTTGAACAGAGATGAAAGTAGGATTCCATAGAAGCCAAACCCGACCATTCCTGGCAAGCGACCCATTAGACACCCACTCCCAACCTCGCATCAACTTATTCTTGACTTTATTCTCATTCTGCAGTCTAACACGAGTCTCTAAAATACCAATGAGTGATAACCCAGCTGTACGAACTAGGTCCTTTATTGCTTGTTGTTTAGTGGGATCATTCAGACCCCTAATCTTAATATTCCACTAAACCATTTTTGACTTATCCATTAGGAATGGAAGAACTAGATGCCTCCCCACCCTTATGCTCATCGGCCAAGACTTCCAGAAATCCAAGAGCACAAAAAGCGGATGCAGCTAGAGGGATACCACCAACAAGCCTAGGCTGAGAAGTCCTCACACCGTGCCGAACACTTTGCACGTTGAGCACCGCCAAGGAAGCCACTCATATTCCACCGGT
>JAUEKU010000001.1:59475-76567 GCA_032274805.1 Gypsophila paniculata
AACAAAAAAAAACGCAACAAAAGGCAGACAAGTGTGCCTCAAATCAACAAAATGAAAAAGCAGCAGCAATCATAAATTACAATCAACAACAATTCTGATACAAAATCAGTTCAAACCAGGTTATGAATTACGGAGTACTAAAATGCTGCAACACAATTTTTGGACACTATTGAAACACATCTGTTAAGTGCAATAACTAGAACAGACTCAGGCAGGCTACCTGTGACCTGAAGGCCGCAATTGGTTTAAAAACATCAAACACTCACAAAGCACACTCTAAAATCATGATTGAAGCAAATGACAATATGGACCCAAATTGACAGCCTCAGAAGACGTAAGGGAAATAGGATACTTCTTTCCTTGGCTATTCAATCGTACGATTAGAATAAATGAAACCATGTTATGATAAACGTAGGTATAGATGATAGCGAACTTTGAAATTGAGCCCACACTAGAGTAAGGATGGACCGATGAAAGCACTTTTCTTCCTCACTATATTTTGAGGTAATAAGCTCCTATATCGAACCTATGGTACACGTTATGTACACATACCAACATATCAGCTTACTAAATTCATAAAAAGTAATAATCTTACTTGACCTCTTCACAACAGAATTTTAGAAAAAAAAATAAGCAGAAAAACCCCAAATCAGACACTACTTTGAATTTGCTATTAGCACCAACAAACAAGCCCTCCTCCAAAGGTTCTGCGGTTGCTGCCACAAAGCAGCAACTCAGGATTTAAGCTAATCTATTTCCTTGAAGATCGTTTAGATAAAGACCTCCACGAGCATGACTCAGACACAGTATTGACTATGCAAGGTGCCATGGTCTAGGGTAGGATGGAGAGGGGACGAGGGTGATGTTGGTGTTGTTTACAACTGAGAGGGATGGGGCGGATCTTGACAGAGGACTGACAAGTGACAAGAGGACTTGTGAGGCTAGGAGGGTGAGGTAAAGCAAGAAAGTAAGTGTAGAGGGTTAATAAAGAAGGGCTTATAGACAAGAAAGATCGAGGTAAAAAATTTGAGATTTCAAGAAAATTGAATGAATATTAGTATAAGTTTTTGAGATTATGGCCACGTCGGGTATGAGCCTGTTAGTATGTGACCCGGTTCTTGCTACTTCACAAACTTTTCATACCATTTGTTAGAGATTTTTTCTAAATCTATTGTTGAAATTAACCCTTTTTGAAACTGAACTAGTTAAAAAAAATTGCTAGCTTAAAATTTTCTCAAGTTTAATAGCGACGCAGCGTTTGTCAAATATTGCATACTCTGCACAAAACAACTCATTCGAAATGCATCTACCATATATTCTATGTTTCCTCATAGAAAGCATAACCAATCTGTCAAACGCGGTAAGTATCCGACACAACTTCAGCAAAGTTACATAAAAGAAAGACAATACCCAACCTGAAATTCCTCGGGAAGTGCCTCTGACACAGCAAGAGTGTAGCAGCCAGGGACAAATCTTCCTGAAACCCAAAAATAAGTTAATAAATCTTCCAATAAAGCAAAAGATTATGTGTGCTGTTAGCTCGGGTATACATTTAAGTAAATCAAATGGCTCTTAAAGCTCCATGCAAATTCTAGCAATTCAAATAACAGATATTTGTCTGAATTTCAACCAAGTGTCACTTCGAAAGATCTTTTTTAATGGAGGGAAAGGGTACGAGCATCGATCATTCGGGGAGGATGCTTCTTTGGAGACATCAGGTAATGACGATCATGACAACTATGAGTGTACACAAACCTAGCTAAGAGCACAATAGTCAGTTATGTTTTATTACTTGGATGCCTTGGATCAATTTATCAAGGCATATTAGGCAATAAAAGGTCATTATTCCATATCTTTCGGATGAAATGTTTGGTAATACAAAATAATATTCCAATCAAACTGGAGCTCTTTTGAAAATTTACATACAACCAACTATCACGGTAAAAACAAATGCATGTGTGTCCTTCCGAAGAATCTGGTCTGTTGATGTCACTGTCATTTGGACATGGTTATCACATATTATAAGATTGCGGGTATATCACTTTTCACTTTACTCCACCCAAAAATGCCTAACCCTAGAAATACTAATGTGGCTACTACCGTATGATAATGCCTCCAAAATCAATGCAAATTGCATACACAAAAAACATCGAATGCTGAAAAAAATAAGAACGGTATACTAGCTAATAAGATACTCTGTATTTAATTTAAGCAAAAGCTAACAAGTGAGATACCAATACGCAGCCAGCGAGCAGCCCAACTCCTACTCGGATCCATCACAGAGATCAACCTATTTAAACCCACGGAAAAAACAACATCAACACGTACAGTACTTTTCATGAGTAGAAATGCGCTCCGCAAACAATAACTAGGCTAATGAAACAATCACAACCTTAGCATAGACTGTCAGGGGTTCAACAAATATAACGAAATGATGTTGATCACAACACAACACAAAACAATAAGCTAAACAGAAATCCAAAGCAAGGACTCTAATTACATAACACTATTGCACAATAAACAACGTAACTAAACCAAAAGGAGCATAACAAAAGGCGGAATTAAGCACAATAAGAAAACACCGGGGATTTTCTAAGTGGTGCCCTTCTGTTTTTCTGAATTCGGCGAGGTAGTTATCATTTTTTATAAACATTACTCGTACCCCTAAACTTAACAGAACAGTTTTTATA
Organism: Gypsophila paniculata; assembly: GCA_032274805.1. Lineage (NCBI taxonomy): Eukaryota > Viridiplantae > Streptophyta > Magnoliopsida > Caryophyllales > Caryophyllaceae > Gypsophila > Gypsophila paniculata. The sequence goes on from JAUEKU010000001.1 coordinate 62,166, forward strand.
ATGGCCCACAGCACTAAAATTTTAGAGTAGTATTTTAGTTGTTGAATGTTGTAGTCATCAAGTTTAAGGTTACCAACAGAAAACTAAGGGTACAAGTGGACAAAATAGAATTAAAAAAAAAAATACGAGAGTAGCACGTAGAATAACCCTGGAAAAAAGAAGAGAGGAGACGGACCCGGTGAAATTAGGAGTGGTGCACTCGACAACGCGTTCATTATCTTTGTCCAAGTTAAAGAAGGGGCAGTTTTCACAACCTGATTCCCTAAACTGCAACCAATTAAAACCCTAATTAATAAGAAAGGGGGGGTTAACGGGGAGCAGTAATGAGATAAAATAAGAGAGTGCAGTCGGTCTCATGTGAGACCGTATCATAATAAATGAAAAGACCTCTTGTGGAGAGGTCTCACGGTAAATCTAGGTGAGACCGTCTCACTTGAGAATTTGTAAAAAGAGAGGAGGGAAGAAGGAGGAACCTGGTCGTAAGTTTTGACGAGGCGGCAACGAAGGCATGCTCTTAGCTCATGCCCGAAGCTGGTGGGGATCTGCGCTACCACGCTTCCCATCTCTCTTTCTCTTTCTCAGATGGTAATTCTTACAACTGAGGAGGGGATGTTTAATTCATCACTGGTTTCACTCCGGCTGAATATATTGAGGCCCTATATATACTCTCAATCCCGTAATTTAGAGAAGTGACTACTTTATGATTTAAGGTTTTATCGTGATTATTTTAAGTAATAAAATTGTTATTTTTTGTCAATAAAAAATTGTCGCACATAAGATAAAGAGTTACTCTATTGAAATATTTATTACGGTGTATATACGTTTATAAAAAAAATTATAAAAATTTGATACGTAGTTTTTATATTATACTCATAACAACAAATTAATAAGATCGTACAGAAGAATATTTGCTTTTATATATTGCAATAAATTTTGAAGTTCAAGATTAATGAATAGTGTCGAAAAAACCTAATTAGTGAAATGAGAGTAACGGGTGGAATAATATAATGAGAAATTTGAGTTCCGGTTTTATAGATTATATTGTTTTACTTAAAATATCCCATGTAGTTGAAGAGCTCTATTTGTGAGCTGACTGAGCTTAAATGACTAGTGTTTTAAGGGATTGAAAGTATTATTATACATCCTAACAAAGTGTAGTTTTTTCAGGGACGTAACGGATGTTATTTTCAGTTAAACATGGGTGACCTCCTGAAAGTTTACACGACAAGCATGAGCCCCGATATTTCAGAAAACTCATTAGCCCTCAACACCACCAGGTCATTACTCATTACTCAATAACATTGATACGAGCAGTAAGAAGTGTACCCTCGGGAATGACCAACACAGATTCATAAAATTGATTCAAAAACAAAGTATTACAAAAGGTGAAATATATACATGACTTTGGCAACAATATGTGTTAAAAAGAGAAACCGGAAACTCAGATATGATACATGGAAGTTCAATTTAAAGACTACTCTATGTACAATCAATCAATTAAAAGTATCCAAGCGGTGTCTTTCTCCGTCCATGACCTTCATAACTGAGCACAAAACATCGACAAGCATCAAATCAATCAGATTGAAAACAAAGAAAGATTAATGCAGGTCACTCACTATAAACTGTTTGGTTCTCGCTTGTTACTGAAACAAACATAGAACAAATTTGAATGAACTAGTCCTGTCTTATGCTCAGGTGCTTAAAAGTATTTAGACAAACGAGAGCTGGTAGCAGCAAAAACTGAAACTGAGGTGCTATTCTAAGTCAATCAATTTCAGGGAGCAACTAAATGTACCACATCCTCCACTCTTGTTGACAGGGTTTTGAGTCTGTGTATAATCTCGTAAGTAGTACCCAACATGCACTATCAATCCTTCTATAAAAGCTTTCTCAAATCTTTCTCGTTCACACTAACACATTCGATTACTCTTATGTCCCAATCATAGCAGATGACTTGGCTGAATGAAAGCAACCTCAAATTTTGTGATGATGAAAAAGGCATAATTGGGCAAGATCGTGAAGGGGAGCAACAGACAGACCAGAAGGTCGCATTGCTGTTTGTAAGTAAGTTGCAATACCGATGATGCAGTTAATTTAGCTAGTCTCAAACAAATGCTTAAACTTACCTGGACAGTGAACTACGGTTTCATCATCAAACTTCAAAACTTTGGGCAAACCCTTTTTCCCTCACAGTTGTATATCAATTTTAAAAATATACTGGGCGCGAATTTATGTTCCTTAGTACTCATAGTACTATATAACTATACAACGTGCATTCTGATTAAGTTATGATATATGAATGAAGCTAAAGTTCACAAATAAACGCTAAGCTACATTCACGGCACTCTCAAAAACAAGTAATGAACTACGCATAAGTGACACGTGAATGAATTAGCTAGTAAAGTCCCTGTACGGTTACCAAAGCTTCAAGACTTTCGACATAGCCATACACAAGCATTTACCAGAAAAAATGCAGAGAAGCAAAAGCAGACACAAATATGTTCTTGCCAGACAACAAAGTTTGGACTTACAACGATTTGTGAAACAGAGAAACAACGAGCTACTATCCCATTTGCCACTGCATTCAACAAACCAGGAGAATTCCAATTGGAGACGATCAAGAAGTAGAAGGCCGACACAAAATAAATAGGAATGTACTTATGTACTCCAAGAAATACTAGGAAAACGAATCTCTGAACTAATCATCCACTCTAAACAACTAAATATGCCGTAATTTTAATACCTTGAGACCTGGTTCGCCCTTATTATAGCTCGTAGATTGCTTTTCCTTCGCCATTTGATTCATCTGTGCCCGAGCAGCTCTCCCGGCTGCAGACTTATCGAATTCTTCCTGTCTGAATTAACAAAAACTACGACTCAATTTCGAGAAAGAACTGAACAAGATTACTCAAATTAATTGGTTAAGACTTAGTCAGCATCATTACAGAATCAATTAAGTCTCTCGCCAATGGCAAGCATAGCTTCGACGAGAGAAGTCTATGGCCCACATTACTTGTAGGACTCACGTGAGACCGTCTCACACATATGATCTACCCTAATTAAAAGATTACTAATTCTTTGGTAAGACGGTCTCACGTTAAGTTTATCGTGACACCTCACACAACGGTAGTTACAATTTTCAATTTTTAATTGTTTTTTTTTTTAGAATTATTTGAAGTCTCACGAGTTGAGACGCTTTCATGGGAGACTTGTCCAAAGACCAAAAGAAAACAGCAAAATAGCATCATCATTAGCATCCACAGAAGTAATTAGCTAATACTAACAAATTTCTAGGGCAAGGTATATAAGATGTTGAAATTAACTATATAATTTATAATAAGACCGTCTTATTAAATAAGAAAAGGTAGTAAGAAATGCCTGCGTTGAGCAGCTTCAGCGGCTTTAGAGCGAGCTTCTTCAGAGGCCAATTGATCAGACTCTCGTTTCTCTTCCTTGGTTTGGCCGTCAAAGCAGGAGCATAGTCCTCCCATTTTTCTCAACTTCTTCTAATTTTTGAGGTATCCCACGACTTTGCCTTTGGCATATACGCCTCCCTATTTGTTTGTTACCGTGTATGTTTATAAGACGGTTTTAGTATAAGATCATCTCTTTGAATTTAGATTTAAATTATTATGAAATCTTTAAAATTTATCATTAATTGGAAAATTTTAGCATGTTAGATCATTAATATGCTATTTAATTAAATTTTTTTGTTGGATATGAATCATTTCTTCTAATTCATTTGGTTGCATCATACTCTCTCCATTCAATTTCAACTAGTGGACTTGCTTTTCGATACTACCCAGTATTCACGAGCTTAGAGAATTTTCGATATTGTGTGCCATATATAAGTCAAAATATAGTCAGATGTGATCTCGTTTGATTTGTCATCTTTTTCACTGGAGTGAGTACATCACTTTATTATTGGATAAGCTCAAGTCGAACCGATCTTTATTCTGAAGATCAATCAAATCAAACTTTAAATATTGAGCCGGGGTTGAGGTTACTTTGATCGGATAAGTTGTTTTTTTTTTTCTTTTTACGTAAAAGGAGTCACAAATATAATTTCGATATTGATGAAATTCAAACCCCAGATCCTGAATTTCACCATACTCGTGACTTTACCAATTGCGCTAATTGACATCTTCATTAGATAAGGTTTTTGGTTGGCTTGATGTGGACTTGAAATTGCGCTAATTGGCATCTTTGTCATCTCGTTTGATTTGTCATCTTCTTCATTAGATAAGCTCAAATGATTATAACAAGAAAAGAATAACTCCGTATTTGCTTGGCTTCATATAATTATATCAAAGGAGTTAGAAATGAGTCCACATCAAAGACTAATTACGAACTAATTGTATTTCCTAGTAATCACACAATAGGCGCTTGTCACTTGGACAAAACGTATTAGAATTGTAGGGACTTCCTACCAAATAAAGCCATAAGACAGCCTGTCATTGCTGTGACCTAACTTTACTCGTAATGTTCCACAATAATACATTTCTATGTTCAATTAATATTAATATTACGGAGTAATATTATAATAAAAATATTACTCCATCCGTTTCAGTCATTTCTATTTTGGGTGTATCATTCATTTATTTACTTTTCTATTTTAGGACCTTATTTATTGAATGATTTTGAATTCACTCACATTATTGTCCATTTGTCATCTAATGATTGGTGCTAACCTTCCACCTTGATCTTTGTGCCAAAATCAAAGGTAAACAAATGACTGGAGCGGAGAGAGTATAAAATAAATAAAAATTAGTTATAATAAGTATAATGTATAATTGATCGAATAATAGGAACACTATAAAATGTAAGGCTATGTAGCTACTATAACCGTATAAATAAAATAATTTTTTTCTAATTGGATAAATTTTCGCGTGAGATGATTGCACAATAATTAAATTTATTATACAACCAAGGTAGTTATTTTTTATTTTTATAATATATTTTGTTTCATTAGTCTACATTTCGCAGAAGACTCTCACGTGAAACCTAGTACTCCGTATTAGTCTATTATGACTATTCCGTATAATAAATTAATTTAATATAAAAATTATGTGACGTTAAGATAGTATTTTTTTTTTTTTACCTTCTAAGGCTGCCCACCTTTTTTTTTTTTGTTTTACTTCATCCAAGCTCTTTTATCGTCGACTATAAATTACTCCTATTTGATCATATATATATTCATACCAAAAGTGATCATCAATTTGCTCATTCATGTTCATTTCTTGCTTCACAAAATAGCTTAAGAAATCAAAATGAAAACTATGAAGTTTCGTGCGACTACGTTGGTTTTGACACTTCTCATAGTCGCTTGTTTGATGGTCGATATCATCATGGCTGGCTCAGGTAACTTGCTTATACTTACATGTGATACGGTCTCACTTGAAAATTGTGTTTAAGATTTTGTATGTAACGCAAAATTTTGCTTATACTCAACTAAAACACATTTCTTAGCTTGTAATAGAAAATGCATTTTTAACCACTTCGTTACATAAAAATTCATCAAGAGAATTTGTCATCAATTAAGTTAATCAAACTTATAATTTTTGATCTTAAAATAGCCAAAAAATCGTCTTTATTTATCATTAAAAATGAAATTTGGTAGCAAATTTTAATCAAAATATTTTAAATATCGTAATTTTAAAACTTTTTTAAAGGTAATAAATTTAGAAAATTTAATTTGTAAGGCAATTATTTACAATAAGTGAATTATGCCAACGGTGGTAATACAACTTGTAATAAATTTTATTGATTTTTTTTTTGTAAAATTTTTGTAATTTTTTTTAATAAAGTTGTTGAGTTTTAAAATAAAGTTTTTAGTTGCAATATTTACTCAAAAGTTTATAATTTAGCTTATAATTTATAAAGTTTTACAAACTCAGAAACTATACATATAAACTCAATAAAATGCGAAGTGATGGTACCATCCTTATATATTACCGTTTGTATAATGATTTACGAATTATTTACATAGTACTCCATCCGTTCAAGTCCAAACACCCCATAACACTATTTGGCACTATTCAAGAGTTTGGAGAATCTTCGATATTGTGTGCAATATATAAATAAGAATATAGTCATGTGTGATCTTGTTTGATTCGTCTTAATAAATACAACAAGAATATCAAAATTTAATAATTTTTTATAATGTAGAACAAAAGATATAGAGGTTACAAAACGTACATCGGCATTTTAATCATGACATCATGAGTTGTTTGGTAGGGATTACAATTTATTCTTAGAAAATTTTTCTTTTCTCTCACTTATCTTTCTTTTCCTTTTTTGGCAAAGATAATTAAAATCACTTTTGACTAATACGGAGTAGAAGTTATCCATATCTATTCCTTTCCATCACTATTGTCACTACGACACTACCTTACACTATCTTTAGTTTATCAAATTTTCATTAACCCACTTGAATTGTTTTATTAGTTAATCATTTTTCCATATATTATCTTAAAAAGTGTACAATATGAAACGGTATGAAAAACAACGAATGAAGGGAGTATCACTTTTACAAATTTTTGACTTGTACTTGATGAACACACGTTAAAAAACCGATTTCATAAAGCTACTCAAAGACTTAAAATGAATACGACTAGAGAATTGATTGTACGAGTGTACGAGGAAAACAAAATGCTTGCATATTAGGAACGTGATACGTAGGATTACCACATCAAATTGCATGAATGAAGGCGTAGTTTAGCAAAATTCATTTTTGAACACGCTTATCTAGTGTTCCTCTAACACTTAGTTGCTCATCTTTTGCGTACTAGAAACGTAATAATTTCACACAATATCATTCACCAACTTTATTAATTTTAATTAATACTGTAGTAGACAATATTTCGGATTCAAAATTATGTTATTAGGAAACTTTAACTATAACAAGAGAATCAATATCACCATATATATTGACAACCTCAAGTAGAGGTGGCAGGTGGACGGGCTGTCAGTTGTAGGTCAGGTCATCTCGAATTTGAGTTATGTTATATTGATCAATATTACATTTGGATTGAGTTTTGATCAAAATCGCTTGATGAAGGTCTAACCATCAGTAATATGATGGGCACCAAGGCCTTACCATAGCGCCCCATTATGAGCTCGAGGGTCATAGTTGTATGATAGTATCAGATAGAGGTGATCATTTGCGGGCTTGGGCCGGGCTTGCCACGACAAAAAGTGTCCAACAGGCCCAATTTTCATGTCCAAGCCCGCAATAGCGGGCCTAAAATGGTTATCCATACCCGCCCAATTTAAATTGCGGGCTTACCCGTGGGCTTGCGGGCCTTAAATCATTTTTTTCTTAGAATTAAAATGTATCATCATAGAAAATAAGTACGAGTGACAAAGTATAAATAGTTTCTATCATTCTCATTAAACCTAATGTGTCATCATAAAGCATGTTTTTCAATTAAACAAGACGATTTTATAAAGTTTGTTTTTGTGAGATTTTTTAAAAAGCCGGATGGTTTTGTAAATAGTTTTGTAGAGAATAATACATGGACTTGATTTTTTTTATTGGGCTTGATAATTTTGTAATATTTGGACGTAATAGTTTTGTGGATTATTAGAATTTTATAAAATTAATAGTTTTGCGGGCTTAGCGGGCCGCCGATGGCCTTTTAAGTTAAGTTCGTACCCGCCCATTTATTTAGCGGGCCTAATTTTGCTTGTCCATTAACCGCCCATTTGTGAAATTCTTGTGTCCAAGCCCATTTATTTAGCGGACCGGGTGGGCCGGGCTTGCGGGCTGACCCGCCCATGAACAGCTCTAGTATCAGACTCGACTTGTAAATTGTACTCCGTAATAATGAATAGAATAGAGAGAAAAATAACCTCGTTTTGCGTGTGAATATATTTGTCATTTTATACCTCAATTTTGATCAATATCACATTATATATATCACCATATATATTGACAACCTCGAGTAGAGGTGTCAGGTGGGCAGGCTATCAGTTGTAGGTTAGGTCATCTCGAATTTGAGTTATGTTATATTGATCAATATCACATTTGGATTGGGTTTGGATCAAAATCGCTTGATGAAGGTCTAACCATCGGTAATATGATGGGCACCACGGCCTTACCATAGCGCCCCATTATGAGCCCGAGGGTCATAGTTGTTTGATTGTATCAGACTCGACTTGTAAATTGTAATAATGAATAGAAGAGAGAAAAATAACCTCGTTTTGCGTGTGAATATATTTGTCATTTTATACCTCAATTTTGATCGTCTTTATTTTTCATGTTATAGAATTTTGCGACTCAAAATGCTCGGTCCGCTGCTCAAAGGCGGGGAGACAAGATAGGTGCTTGAAATACTGTGGAATATGCTGCGCGGAATGCCAATGCGTTCCGTCGGGGACGTCAGGGAACAAGGATGAGTGCCCTTGCTACCGTGACAAGAAAAATTCCAAGGGCAACCCTAAATGTCCTTGATATCAATTGACTATCGAACATTCTATTAAAGCAGTCCATATTAATGCCACATTATAATGTACTGTATTTAATGTATCGACTACGGAGGACTGTTTACTAAGACGCATATATCTGAACTATAATAAAGTTTAGCTTTAATGTAATATCTTAGCTTTTCTATGTCTCTATCGTGATTGACACTCATTCATCTAAATTAATTTCCTAATTAATTTTTATTGATGATGTCGATTCTTATATTCCTTTTTTTTTTTTTGAATTTTAAAGCTCTAGCCTCTAATATTTCTCACATATCTTTTCTAGTTCGAATTTGTTGAAAATATATTCTACTTTGTTATTACGGAGTATATCGTAAGGCTCGTGTTTTGTTCCCTTTTATCGTTTTATTCCTTGTTGCTGGGTTTTTTTAAAGTCTTGACAAGGATACATATGATTATAAATAACGAAACAGTAATTGTAATGAAACCTAAATAACGTAGGCTAAATAATTACACTAGAAAAATTATCGATAGCATCTTAACACAAGTGGGGGAGCGCTTGGTCGACTACTTAAAAATAAGTTCGTAAACTCGAGCTCCCTTTACATACAAATCACTTCCCGAGCAGATCAAGTGTAAACTCCTCCAGAAGGACTACTAAAACCGACAATGTAAATATTGATTGCGAAAAACAGAAGGAAACTCATACAGTGCAAACTGACATTATATGACTTGGTAACAATAAAGGCGGTGGTTTTGAAGGACCACGGCTTTACACCAATCGTTGTATGGTACAGACTACTGTGTGAATCTATGTGGGTGCTACTTAAATGCATCAATCATTTTCAAGATAATACAAGTGACGGTCGATATTCACTCGTATTCAATTTCTCTCTTGTCCCGCATCAAGAAAGTTTCAATTGAAAGTTAGTCAATAATTGTCGCAACAAACAGATAATGAGAGATCATAGCTTTACAGCCTACAGACCATAAACAGAGAAACATGATTAAAGTTGCAAACACTCCGACTAAAGCGATTCAATTAACCATCATGAAGTTCGCATTAGATGACAATGAAATTAGAAATCATCTTTCAGGTGTCATTAGAAAAGCATTTCCCTGAAAGTGATTTTTACAACGATCGATAAGAGGGAAACTTCAGCAGTAAAAAAACACATTTTAACTCGTGGAAACTTACCTCACTCTTGCGATGACCCTCTTGTGAATCACCTTGCTCTATTTACAGATTCAATGGGAGAAAAGATCCAATAAGGGAAATTCTGCTAATGAGAAGCTCCTACACACAAAATGAAGGACGGACTATGTTCTACAAGCTAGCTATCCTGTCTACCTGTATCGGGATTCCTGAGTCAACCATAGTCAAACATGCATATCGTCCATTTGCCAGGTCATGTTGCTGATGTGGCGGTCGTAAGTTCTGTCCATTGAGGCAACTTTAGCTCGGTATGCTGCTGCTGTCGCTGACATGGTCTTCAGCCTCTCACCATGAGGGAGTTCACACGAGTCACCCACGGAGCTATACCTAATCTCCGCCGGAGGAATAAAACAGTCCATTGACAAACCCGGGACATTGAAGGCCACTTCTTCAATCGTCCATGCTTCTTCCATTCTAGTCTTTGTGTGACTCATTGCCGTTTCTCCAAATCTGAAAAGGGTCACCACGGAACGCCCAGAATGAGCAATCATAATCCCTTCAACAGGCCTGTAGTCATCAAGACATGAATTAATGGTCGTCTCCCAGTACACAGCATCTCCTCCATTAGATTGAATGCGGGTCAAATGTGAGTCTTCTATGTGTACAAGAAGTCCTGTCTTCTGACTGAAGTAGCCAAACAAAACATGGCGTATGATCTCAGCAGGACCTTCACTCCTGGCCTTCAGTGTCTTGGGATCAGCACATAGTTTCAGGATAAAACAATCTTCCCCATTAATGTTCTTTTCCCCAATGCATCTTGCATTTGCAAACAATGCAGCTGTGGTTCTTGGATCAAGTCCCTGCAGACCACGAAAGTTCACAAGACTCAGATAGATGGCTTTAAATGCAAACGAAAAAAGCTGCTCCACTCAGTCCAGGAACTTAGCTCCCTTTGAAAATAACCACATGCAATTACGTCGTCCTCATTTAAATTTGGTGGTTACTGGTAAACCATAGTCAAATCTGACAATTATTTTCTCCAAATATAAGTTGACAATGTAAAATTTATTCTTATAAATTTTACATTGTTATGGAGCAACTATGGAGTATTTTGAACATATTTGGCTATAGAATACTGTAACACTATATCAGTCAAAGTTAAAATTGTTCAGCAGTCCTAGTCAAATGGGCAGAACATTGCAATTTTGGAGCCGTGGAGTCAATTGATTCGCACTCCCTCCACGGCTCCAAAATTGCAATGTTCTGCCCATTTGTACTGATTATCAACCAAATCGCCAAACTAAGTTAATCAAATCGCCAAACTACGTAAAAATGCTTTTTATGAAGCTTGAAGGAATCAAAGACGCATTATTCAGGGTGATAAGAACACCAAGACAACTCAGCCAAACACTGACCTGAAGGGCACGACGAAGTGGCCTAACAGGTCCTTTAGCAGCATGTGCACCAAGCCATGGGGTGTGCCTCCAAACAAGATTCCCATTGCAACCTGCATGAACCTTGCTGCCACCAAGTGCAAGCTCAACATACCACATGTCGGGATTCATCTGCCATAACACAAACCCACCAGACTCGGCAGATTTGGAAGAGCTGCGATTCTTAATAACCTTATTAGGCGTCTCGATATCAGAAGCTAGCATCTTCAGTTTCCCCATGGCATACGCATTCTGGATAGAGTTTTGAAGCTTCAATCCTCCAGATGCAGCTGTGTACTGCTGCAATATATATTGTGCAGAGGAGGTCTCCTGCAACAATTTACGAATCACTAATCAATAGCAGGACAAAAGCTTTCACAAAAAAGCAAGAAAATAGTATCATAGTCCGAAATAATAGTCAGAGTGAGAAAGAGAGCCATCCATTTTTCCGTTACGAACTATCCAAAACGGAAAACGGTGACAATAATTCACCAAAGCACTAATAATGTCAATTTTACGCCAGCAGTAAATTTAACGCCATTTTACTCCAGATGTGACAAGATCAATATGTTCTTACGTCTATTCATCAACAATGGAATTACATGCAAGTATGCAAGTGTCCACTTCCAAACTACTCCGTATCTGTATTTTTGTGTCACAACTTAAAAGCAGACAACTTACAGGTTACACTGAAAGCTGCATAGCATAAAACTCGATAATGACATACAGATAGAGTGGGGAGACGCCTCAATCCAAATACGCTACACATGCATCATACAAAATAAAAGGAAATTTCGCAGCCACCAAACAGACATGTGATAGTAGGATTCCGCTATTAGAAGATAGCTTATTATCCACTTACCATAACAAGAATCTTAGACGCAGATACACTTAAACATCGAAAAACATCCCTCACCTAATACATTCCTTAACTTGTAAATGCACTAAGGTAGGTTCTACATAGAATTCAAGAAACCTAAACAGAACTGTACCGAAAAAGCCCAATCTTTACGCTCACTCATTTCCAGCAACGTCACAGGTGACTCCTGAACCACCACGACCTCACAAGTTGCGAAAGTTACAGGTTCTAATCCACATAGAGTGGTGCAAATACAGCTCATTTCATATTTGTCTTGTACTAATTTATCATCTTTCGAACAAAAAATTGCACGAGAATTCGAACAAACCAGCTGAAATACATACAAATTCTCGTATAAGACCATTACAATAGTCTTAGTAAGACTTTAATCGGCTTACTTTAAACGGTCTTATACAAGACTTACTCGCTATAATGTTTTCGTAACTCTAACCAATAGTAACGACTAACGAGTGAGTGTACCAGCTAAACTGTGTCGGTTATAATACTGAAATAAGTAAATATAAAAATAATTATAGGACATAAAATAAACAGATCACATACTTATATTTCCGTTGTAATATATAAACGATTTTTCTAACATGTGCACCTGTTAATTATTTCCACTTTAAACTCCTTAACCGATGCACAGCGTGCACATGCTAGAAAAACCGATAAAAAAAATCAGTTCAAGAAAGTGAGAAGTTATTACAATGGGAGTGTCTTTGATGCTGAGGTGGGGGAGAGGATCAGTAGCGCTGACGTGGACAGGAGCAAGCGGGGCCCCCAACACACCAAGCAACAGCCTTAGATCCGTCCTCTTACACGAACCGGACACAGAGCCAGAACCGGAGGCGGAACCGTTACGCTTCATCCAGTGGGGCCACCCGCCAGAATCCACGTCAGCAGCGGAGGGACCACCTTGCTCAGGGCCCTCACGAAGAGGAGAGAGCATCTCAGGTGGACGTAGACTGCCGGATCTCGCAATCAAGACCTCGGGAATGGCCACGTGGTGGTTTTTACGACGTCGATTTAGGAGACCTGTCATGGGGGACCCACTTCTTGGTCTTGACTTGCCTGGTGATAAACCTCTAACTACTTCCTCTTTTAACGCCGCGAAAAACCCCTGCTTTCTCTCCATTTCTATTTATTTTTCCTTTTAGTTTTTTGTTTAAAATAATTACAGATATAATGTTTTTTTTTTTCTTTTTTTGGTTTGAGTGAGGTTTTTTTTGGAGGGGAAAAATAATAGGTTAGAGAGTTGGAAGCATTTTTTTTTTTTGAAGGGAGTGACTGAGTGAGTGAGTGAGTAGAGAGGAGGGAGAGAGAGAATGAGTGTGAAAATGAGAAGAGAGGGGGGGTGAGGGGAACAGAATGCCGTTTGAGAGAAGCAACTGGGAGACTGTGTGAGTGTGTGACCTTTTTTTGAGGGGTTATTTATTTACTCTTTTCATTTCACTCGTAAAGTCCCATTAAAGTATAGCATAATATTTAAAAAAATGGGAAAAAGTAGAGATATAATGATGTTTTTTTTAATAATATGTGAGTTATATATATCGGAAAATGTGAAAAAGTAGGGTTATTTTGATAATTTTTAATAGTAAAAGTAGATAAATTTGGTAATGGGACTAAATGAGTGAAATTGCCAAAAAAAGAAAAGTGAGGCTAAATGAGTAAAATGGAGGGGGTATTTATTTACTCTCCTTGTTTCGAGGAATTAGTCGGTGACGTCATTTTTAAAGAAATGAGAAAAATAAGGTTGGTTTGGTCGAATTTGATTTAAAACGACGTGAAAAGAAAATGTAATTGAGCGGGGTGGAGGGAGTAATTTGACAATTTAAAGGAATAGAGGTGGAATATAAAGGGGGTGAGATCAAGTACTGGAGGTTCCAGTGATAATCAATGGTCATAAATGCCCTATTTTGTTAATCAAGGGCTAAAAAAAATCAAGCAAATTTATTTTTTAAAGAAAAAATTGGCCATAATTTTTATCCCTTGAATGTAGGCTGAAGTAATTTGGGCCATTGGATGGGTGAGTACTGGACCATCCAGTACCAAAATGGTACTGGAGAGGATCCTCATGCTTATACTTGCACATCTTAAACGACAGAATGAGATACGGTAATATACATAAATCAACTTAGGAAAAAAAATACAGGTAATTGATACATTTAAAATGAAAATAGATAACAATTTATCAAATACTGAGATAGGTTTCTTCCACTCAATTATATACGAAGTACGTTTTTTTTATATTTATAATATGTGGCTGTAAATTTAAATAGACTTCATTTTTTAAATTTGGATTCAAAAATTAGGGTATGTGAGTATATTTAGTAATTTTCTTGTATTATTGTACGCATATGACCGTATATTTTTGAGGAAAAAATAATTATTTTAATGCTTAAGGTGATCATTTTTTAACGTTTAATGTGACCACTTTTAGGCCTTGTTTGGATAGCAAAATAGGAGGGAAAGGGAGGGGAGGGTGAAGGAGGGAAGGGAAAGGGAAAGGGAGGAAAGGGGA
>JAUEKU010000001.1:76667-90091 GCA_032274805.1 Gypsophila paniculata
TGCTTTAATAACAAGTCTCCATATCACGAAACAATAGATTTCGATGTCCAGGTTGGACATTTTACATACTATGAACAGCATGCCAAAGATGGTAAGATTGGTTGATGTCTTGGTTCTTTATCTTCTTATACGCGAGGAGTTTCTGCATTTTGCTAATTTGTCAGACATTGATGGTAAATTCGTTGCATAAACGCAGAGCATGTTAAACCCTTGATTCAACAGATAGAAAAGCTTGCTGAAGCTCTTTACAACATTCAGTTTGAACAACATTGGCTGGAGGCACAGACCGACCGTCAAGCTATAGGTACTCTTTTTCTTTCTCCTTAAATGTGTCTCGTACTATTTTAGCTGCCTTCTTGAACATCTGAGTCTTTTGTGTTTGCCTTTTAAGCTCAAATATACTAAATTCATATTTTATACTAAACTTATAAATATTCAACATGCACTAGAAACAAAATTTTTTAGGTCTGCTTTTAATCCGAGTAATATACATGGCATAAGCTTACTGTCTTGGTTCATATCATTCTGAAATGGATCTCTTCTTATTTTCTTCATCTTGGAATGTGATTATGTCCCTGAGTTTTCAGCATGTTATGTTTCTGTGTGTGATGGTTGCATGAGTTTTAGTTATGTGCTATGAGTGATCAGCTAACATAGTCCAAGAAGTTTAGTGATCGGAATGGAAGCCCTGGAAAATCAAATGTAACGTTGAAAGATAGCTTACCTTTCGTTGCGATTGAGTTCTGTTAGTTAGGTTCAGTATTGTACTATCGTACTGATTTTCAGTTCCTACTAAATTAAAAAGAGTTCGTGTGGTCGTGTGGATGAGATGACTGAAACCGTAGGAAGCTTATTTCACCATGTCTACTGGTAAAGCTTACCTGCAAAAGGAATCACAATGGTTTTATCATATAACTTGTCTCAAAAAGTGAACTAGATTCAGCCTTTACGTAACATACACTTCCGATATCTGGCCTTGGTCGGTCCATGGGATCCCAGACCGAGTCGTCTTCTTTGAGTTGGTAGTATGCAAGAATATCAATTATTTACGAACCATAGATACATATTATACAGTGCTCATGAGCTAGTTTATGTCACTCTTGAAAAGAGATGTAACAACTAACAAGAAAACAATATTAAGCTGTCTGGTACTTTTTACTGTCCGACTTTTCACGTTACCTTGCTTAGCTGTATCTTTACTCTACCATCAGCCATATGGGGCATTAGGTACCACACTTGGAGGTTCATTTTTTACTGGGTTGCAGAAACATATTGTGCTGTACACTTATTCAGTAGGGGCTGATAAATATGTGAGTATGGGGCATTAGGTACCACGATAATAGTCTCCTAATGAGTATATTTGCCTACAACTGATCATCAAATTTCACTTGTGTGAACGATGCAGTGAATGAAGCAATGAGCAGGAGAGCAGTCCATAAAGCGATATTGGAATCGCTGGCACTCATTGCAGCAAGCGTGCTGCAAATATATCTTCTGCAGCGGCTGTTTGAGCGGAAGCGTGGGTCATCAAGAGTCTAGATGATGCTAGTTCGATCACACATGACGATACACATACGTCAAAATGTTAAGTTATTTTATGACTGGGAATTTGCTTTAGGACTTTTTTTAAAATTTTCTGGAACAGAGATCTTTACTGTAGATTACAAATGTTATGATCCATATGAATTGCACAACTGAGGTTAGATACCTTTAATTTGCTCTCTGTTCTTCCCCATTGTCACCCCTTTTATAAATCTAGTTTATCAAGGTTAGATACCTTTAATTTGCTCTGTCCTTCAATCGATGCATAAAAGGAACATTAGTTAGTGTCTTGTTGTACCGTTATATGCCTCTTAAGTCATTAACTCATTTGTAAATTGGGGCATATAATATGATACGAGTTCGCTGTGCACAATGTAGGCAGCTCAACGGTATGAGAACAGATCAGTGTGGTGGGTGATGAAAAGCGAAGATTGGCTGCATGCAACCAGAACTAACTCAATTTGCTCGCTCAGATTTGCCATGGGTTGCTGAAGCTCAGAAGTTCACAGCTATAAACTTATTTTTAGATGGATATTCCGGTTCACAACGGCTTCTAATAGTAAAACCACCCTTTCAAAGCAGCGAACTCAAATTTATAACAGCGCATTTACGATATAATAAATCAATGAGTAAAAGGAATCCAAAGTTGTTTCGCGCTAGTACGTTACCAATGGTAACTAACACAATGTAACTCAGTAGTCAGTATAGTTAATTTGTACTCTGCTCCATAAATTCGGAGCAGCTTCACAGAGATATTAAACCAAAACCGTCTAAGAACTAAGTCGATCTCAAGATAAATCAACGATTTGTAAACATTACCTGAACAAACATCGACTTTCGTCAGTGAAGATTGAAACAATTCTTAAACAAACATCAAATCTCACAAGTAGAAATTGAATTTCATCTTCTGTTTCTACTTTCTACTCATTTCGCACAACCGAGGATTATTATGATTGATGCAGCCATGCAGGTATGATCGCCAACAGTAAAATTTAGTAGGTACTAAATAAGGCAAATAACCGCCAGATTTTGTACGATGAATTTGTTATACAGGTCCAGGCCATGACAAGTTCCTCAACGAGGATGTAAATATCAACTATAGATATGCACCTCAAAACACCCAGATGATGCATCAACTGTTCCTTCACAAAATTCCTACTTTACTGTTCATAGATCAGATGTTCGGTAAATGCTGAATCTGACACTTATTTAAGTGTTTGGATCGTCAGCGGGATCATCATCTTTCATGTACTTTTCTTGCACTTCTGCAACTGTGAAAAGTTATGTCAAGGAAAGCACAAAATAATAACCCATCAGCATAAAAAGTGCCGCTCATTCAAAGCTCGAACTTGACAGACTCAGAGATCTCAAAAACACTACATAGTCAGATACTCCATCCCAAAACTATCGTTCCTACTTGACTTTGATGGTAGATGATATAGCTGACCATTAATTTCCTCAGATATATGCAAGGCTACAATGTAATTTTTAGTATGGTTTATTTTAGGTCCAGTCGGATCACTTATGCAAGGTACTAAGGTCTACTATTGAGCACAATAAATTTATGACCTTGATCACTGATTCTCTTTTAAATTCACAGAAGAGATGTATATAAGCAAATACCCTAATATATATAACAATAACACATCTTTAGAAAAAAAAAAAAAGGATATCTGAAATAATCCCAGTCAACTTGACGGACTGCAATTTTGCTGAACTCCACTGCACTACAGTCTATGCCAGCAAAGATGTACCCATTGGTTTTGTCAATCAACTTCACGAGGTTTCCAACACTTTCCTTATCCTGAATTACCAAGTTAAGGTAAGAAATGCATTTTGAAAGATATGTAAAACGCAAAAATAGACATAAGAATACAGAAACCAAGACTTGCCTGTATGTCCAACGTCGTGAAATTGACAAGACTGAAACCATCTATAACTTCGCAAAGCTCCTTGGTAAGCTTTCTGCATTCAATAAGAAATAAGATGGCTAAATTTTAAAGCTCTTGTCCACAGCACAAAGAATCAACTCAACTATATTCGTTACTTCTAACGCTTTTGGTTCCTCTATTCTTTTCGTGTCTACAAAAGAAACCCCACATTTGTCATCAGATTCAAAAATCTGAGCCTATTCACAGTGAGTACAGATTCATTATGCCTCTTAAGATATGCAGGAAAAAAGGATGACCCGTTTACAGAATCGAGATATATAAGGTTTTGTCATTTCTGGTCGTTTTGCTATTTGCAATATTCACTGTCAAGTGTCAACAGTAAGAGGAAACGTCACAAGCTTGAATTTAACCTTTCAAAGTCCAAAACAAGGTTCAACTGATAATTTGACCGCTAGTTTGATCAGATAACAATGTAGAGCCTTAATTTGCAGTCACAATGCAGCATCAATAATCAGTTCAAAGCAACTGTATCCAGTTATACTTAGTGTAATGAAGATTTGTCACCATTAACATTAAAAACTTTACAGCACCTGTACTTGGCAGAACGAGGATCTTGATCAAGGCAATGTTGCAAGTACGATAAATCTTGCGCGTCAGTGTAGAAATCCAGGTTAAAAGCTGCAACAATGACCATATTCATGGTAAGAACAAAGGAATTCAGGGTATGACATCATATATACAAGTCGGTTATACCGCCATGGTAATTGAGAGGGACAAGAACTGCTATTTACCTAATTTGCCATAGCTTTCAATCAGGTCAATTTTGGAGAAAACATTTACATGAGGAAGCTCCAAGTGAAGCATGGTTGACAATGACAGTAGCAATGCACTAACGTACTTCTCTGGCTCACTGCAAAGATGGGCATCAACCAAATGGACAGCAGTCAGCTGCATAACAAAGTACGATTATTAACATTTGAAAGACAATGATGATAAACAGTTAATAGATCCCAGTTGAAACAGAATGATGAAACAAACATATACCCTAAGATTCAACTTCTTTATCAGCTTCATTATAACGTTTTTGGCATTTGAATGTAGGAAAAATAGCTCAACTTGACCAGGAAAATCGAATAGTAGATAGTGATCTGCACAGCACCGCCAAGACCACCGATATTATCACTAATGAAAATTAAGCATCATAACATAGAGTTACATAACAGAGAAAGCTAGCAAAAAGCAAAGATTTAGAACCTTTAATAAGTGGCTTCAACTTGGCCTCCAGCCAATCGATGTTCTTTTCCAAGTAATCCATGCAATACACAAGACCTACCAAGCATTTAAAGCTGATCATTAACTCAATGCAAAGCACATCGGAGCAAAATAAGAAAGGCGAAATTAAAATGTTACGCCGAGAAAACAATTTCTTTGGTAAATTAGCTTAAAGGTGTAAGCATAGTCCGAACTCTAGCTAGGTCAGCTTGTAAAGACAACTCCTTTATTACCAAAAGAGGGACTTGAATCGCTCGCCAAATTGATTGGGATCGTTTGGTCTTTGTTCGGCAGACACTAGAGTAAAAGCTTTCTAGAGAGCTCTTGTGTTTTGAGATACTGTAATATAAATGGAGGTTCGAATCCTAACTCTCTATGCGGGTTTCACATGGGAATCTGTGTTATCTGTCTTACTGTAGTTGTAAAGCAATTTCACACGAAACTGCCAATTGATTTAGAAAGTTCATAATATTGATTCAGTTGTGTCAACATGTACATTTCCACAAAGGCATATCCCCTCGCAGATCTCATGGCTAGCACACTGGGAAATTCTTTTATAGAGAATTTTATCTGGATCTTATGTAAATCACATTATTAATACTCCATCATAAAGTGGATGCTTAAGTACAACCAAAGAACAAAAATTATATTTTACAAAAGCTACAAATGCTGAGATCACATTACAGAGAGCTTCTAAATAACTACTTTGTAAAAGCTAATGAGCCTGTGTTAAAGCACAACTTATAGGGTAAGATGATAGCATAAAGATCAAGGCCACTTCTTCATACATCAAGAAATAGTCTGTAGGAGAGTATCATAATGCACTGGTAAGTTTTTAGTGAATGAAATACCCCAAGTCATGAGTAGTAATGTCCTTGATGTATATAGAGCTTAAGGGGAGATGGAAGACTACTGCACGGAGAGGTCGGAGACTATAAGATATACGGGCAGGTATTCAGAATCCGAATTCCAATGATGAGGAGTTTGAGAAGGAAGCACAATAATCGATAGAAGCAATGAAAGAAACAGCCCCAGGTTGCATGTTTTGTAGTTTAATTGTAGAGTTTTACAAAAAAAAAAAATAAAAAAATAAAAAAAAAATAAAAAAGAGGTGCATTGAGCAGTTTAGATGAGATATGCTGTCCAACGTCAAAGATCCTTGCAAAAATTCTACATAGAAGTTATAAACCAGGTTCGAGTAGCGGAAATTCAAAGTTATTCACAGTTTATAGACTTTATACAGCATAAATTTTCAAAACTGACTCAATATTACAACAAAGTTCAGATCAAACAAGGCAAAAACTAACCTCCATTGGGGCCAAGTGAATGCTCATTCATCACATCACTAAGCTTGATCAATTCCTCGATGTTAATAGCACAGTCATACCTTCACCTCATGTCAAGGATGTTAACCATTCAAACAAATATAGATAACTAAAATAAACAACAGCATTGCCCTGACCTATGGCGTGGAGAAAAGGATCTGATATACGCAATCACTATAAAGGTCGTTTCCGAAAGACCCATAAACAAAATGGCATCAAGATTTGTATCCAAAAAGAGTATTCATATGCAGGCTGGCACACGAATGGACAATTTAAAGGATACGGCAATGAATCATTTGCGGGGTCCAAATTTATTACAGCAACTTTCCTGCATTTGAACAATGAGACAGCCAAGAAACTAGATGAATACGCCAAGCTAACGGTTGTAAAAGTTCAAGAGTGGAAAGCAACTACCAAGACTAATCTACATTATCCCTATTACTCTCCGGATTTGCATGACAATCCCAAACAATTTTCCTATGAAAATAAAACAACCTCTAATACTCAATCGTAGAGTTGCATTTCACATTCACTGAGCAACTATTGGTTTTACACCAGAATTTGCTCTCCTAGATAAAAATATAACAGAAGCATAATGCCACAAACTCACTTAAGAAGTTCTGGCTTATAATGTAGCTTCACAAAAAAAAAGTTGACAGCAAACAGTATTTATACCGAACACCTAAGATTCAAAAAGATGTCTTGGGGATTATGATGCGTTGTCTTACGGAGTAATCAACAAAATAAAGAAAATTACATAATGCACTGCCTTGGGGATTATACCAATGTTATCAACAACCAAACCAATTAATAAAGCATTTTTTGCAATAAATCTTACGCAAACCAAAGGATAGCTCAAAAAAACATATCTACCCAAGAGATCAAAAAGTGAATTAGTCCAATGAGAGATAGCCACAAGGTCCTTTTACTTCATACATGCCAGTTAGCGCTAGAAAACCATACATGGGACAACTTAATCAAAGACGAAGATATAAACAACGCCGTACTTTACTAATGTAACCAACGTATGTACACCATTTAGGACTTGTATTCAACGAAGTGAAAAAAAGATAAACCTAATAGGCCGCTACTCTTTGAAAGATCGATACGTAGGAAGTAAAAGTGAGTCTAACTAATGATACACATATATGCAAACACGAAAGGTAAAAAACAACGATAAACTATAAATAAAACTATCGAGCTAGTAGATGTAATTCACATACGTCGACTATTTACAACCTAAATAGCACAATCTATAGAGAAGTAAATAACAACAGCTAATAAATACTAAGGAAAAGAATTGTCAAATTACCTTCCAATAAGGCTTAGAAATTGAGACATTCCATTGCAATAAGTCGTCTTACCGGAACCCGGAGGCCCAATAACCACTTGCCCAAACACCATATCTATATATATTTTGATTCCCACTTGTTCACTCTGCTGCAAAACTTTCTGTCAAAACAAGAACTACGAATTAAGAACTAACAAGGACAATGCTACCGACAGTCTCTTTTCTACCTTCTCCGACCTTCTCGTCTCACAAATGTATAAATATAATATGTATTCAACCCCTTGAATTTGCATCAATCTAAGCGACATATATAATAAGTTAAGGGCTTGTGAGAGGAGAAGGTAGAAAAGAGACGGTCGGTAGCATTGCTCAACTAACAAAAAGAAGATGTTTTTTAAAGCTTAAGAAATTCATTACGGTCCGAAAAAAGGAGATGGGAACAAACTTTGAAGAAGAATGAAACCCTAAACTAGGAGAATGTATCAAAGTTTGCATCCTCAGCCAAAAAAAAAATTCATGTTTTACGAAAGACCGACAGTAAAACCGTCTATCATTCTCAAATTGTAAGACCGACAATAAATGAAGACATATCGAACCAAGATACTAAAATCAACTAGTAATGAGGAGAGGAGTTGAGATAATTTACAATTACACCTGTCAAACGGGTCGATATCGTTTGGAGTGTGGTCGTTTGAGGGTTGGGGCCTTGGGGATTACTCCTCCCTTTATCTCAATTCACCACATTTACTTTTTTATACTTATCGAGACGCATATTGAAATATTTATATCTATAATTTCGTAATATGTAATGTAAAAATATAAAAATTGGATATTAATAATATACTCATAAAAACAAATCAAACAAGATCTCACATGACTATATTTGTTTTTGTATATTGAGAGAAATTTCATAGATTATGGTCATGGATGAATAATGGTTAAATGATGAATGTGGTGAATCCACATGAATGGATGGAGAGAGTAAGATATTGATTTTGGCTTGTTGGGTTAGTTTGAGTAGATTTTAATTAGAAAAAAGGATTGAGAAATTCTTATTGTTACTTTCGTGTTATTCATTTTTCTCACTTGTGAAAGATCATTTGTGTCCGTGAACTTTAGTGTTGATTCTCAATCACGTCCAAAGATTATACTCCAATAAATTTAACTCCATTAATTGACGATGTGATGATTAATTTCACCTTAATAAATACATTTTAAACCTATCTACCTTAAAAAAAAATTGATTTTTCATAAAGTTTTTCCAAGATATGTAATTATTGTATGATAAAAAAAAAAAAGTAAATTTTTCAAAGTGTGTAGGTTTAATAGTGATTATTAAATTTAATAAAAGTCAAATTGAGGCTAATTAATCGTCACATAATTATTTAACGGAGCAAAACTAACCGGAGTATAACGTTTGAGCATGAATAAAAATCGACAATAAAGTTGAGGGGTATAAGTGGTATTTCTGAAAAATGATGGGTACGAGTGAGAAAAGCGAAAAATACAGGGGTACCAATGAGAATATCCGAAAAGGATTATACAATCGGTTGTAGCATTTTAATAATATTTTTGAACATTTTGTAAAAACTTATATACATAGTTAAAAAAAAAAACTATCATAATGCTCATAAAATTTTATAACACTGCTCAAAAAAATGAAATTAATTGTACTCTAACCAGCTGTATAGTATTCTTATTGATTATTGATTTTAATTGAAGTGAGTCGTGACCGCCAAAATTTAGGGTTGTAATTTTTGTGAGTAATTGGGCTGACATGGTCTGGTATGATTATTGAATGGGCCAACATAATTGTCTTAATAATCTTAAATTTTGTTTTAAATAATTTCTTTATAATCTCATTTTTTTTGGCAATGGTTTACAATAATAGTCCCATTCTTTTACTCTACTTTTATTTTTATCCACTGGTAAAACTTGAAAGTACTTCGTATATTTTACATAAATAAATAAAAAAATTATTTTGTATCCAACTTAATAGAAAAGGTGGGAATAGTCAAATACTCAATAGCATCTATATCTATATAATAAAAGAACAATCAAGAGGAGGCAATTCATTCCTCATTTTCCCGCCTAATATTCTTAGGCTATTATTACATATATAATCATCACTTTTAAAATATATTATTACATATACAATGATCACATAACATTCATTACATATATATAATCATCACTTTTAAAAGATATTATTACATATATATAATGATCACTTTTAAAAGATATTATTACATATATATAATGATCACTTTTAAAAGATATTATTACATATCAATGATCACATTCATTATATTTATACATTCAAAATATTAAAAAGTATTTAATTGACAAATGCATTACAAATATTATAAAATACGGAGTAGTATTTTGTTCTCATAGAAAGTGCGGTGTATAAATAATATTTCAAAGTTATAGTAATTATTTTAGTAATATAATTTACTAAATTTATCTTTGTGATTTCATTTTGTAGATAAAATAATATTATATTTTTTTGGGTGTAAATATAAAATAATATTATATGACCATGCATTATGTATATATATAAGTTTAATTATTGTGTGTCGATTAAGTTATATTCATAATACAAATTTTATTATTTGATATTGTATATTAGTTAATAGTTCGAATTTACACTACTAAAAATAAAATTGAAAATATTAAGTTTATCAATTTATTTGGATTATTAATTAAAAGATTTTAAATCACACACTGAAAATACATTTTTTATTCATATAAAAATGTACAATATTCATCTCTTTGCGTCATTTTAACATTTCACTTTATTGGAATTGTTATTCATGTGAAAATATAACTTATACTATGTTACATCAAATATACATAACACTATTATCAAATCATAATATTACATCAAATATATATATTAAAATAAAGATTTATATGTCCGTATTTTTTGCACGGGGTTATACTAGTCATGTCATATAAAAATGGAAAAATTTATATTTATGCCGTCTTTACTCAAAACTAATTAAATAAACAAAACCTACATAAGAATTAAGATGTCTCTAATTTTCTTTTGGTTGTACGGCTTGTACCATCCCTAGCAAAAATAAGTTCACATGAAAAACCAAGAGGCATTTACGAACGAGATACTACGCTACAAGACTATATTACTTCGACACTTTCTGTCAACTAGACAGTACTTCCTACGCATCACAGCTACTCCAAAACTTCAAATTTTTAACCAAAAACATGGAACATCACAAGGTACTTGTCTCCAACCCTCGGTCACACGCCCGTAAAACACTTAGATTTGTCGGAGGCAATGAACCTGCACATATGGTGACAAGGTAGTTGTCGAGGCAAAAGCCGAAGCAAGATGATAGATACTCAAAACCAAGTCATGGTATTGAATTAAGGCGGCATGAATTATAGGAGTATAACAAGAAGCTTTACAACATAAAAAAAACAGACGAAATGGAGATGACAAAATAAAATTTCTGCTTTTTTAACAATCACCCACACAATTTAGTACAATATAAATACAATATAACTTGTTTCATTTCATATTTCTTTGCCCACACCAACTCATTCCTACAGCAACTGAGAATACACAAAATGTTGTTCCAGGAACGCGTCTGTTACAACTTTCTCATATCTTAGTGTCTGGGAGAATGTGTCGGTGTGGGGTCGAGGCCAAACATCCCCTACAATCGGGTATTACAAGAAGCAACCTCATCAAGAGTGTACATCCGGGGCTTGTACGCAGCATAGCCACTTTTTCTGCAAAATCGACGAGAGTGCAGACTGAGTTATCGTTTAGGTAAAATATGAGATACGTAAGACTACGCAGGATTACGTTGCCATCATGTACGCATCCAGCCTTGATAATTATCTTCCAAGGTACAACTTTCAACTAAATGCTAACACATTTTACTAATACACGTAAGAAGGGGTTATTTAAAAGGTCGTTTTCCTTTTTGAATATGCTGCAGATCAATGCAACAATGCTAATAAGTGATGAAACTTATACTGCCTCTGTCTCGTTTTGTATTCCTTTATGTTTCCTATGTAGATAGGTTTTTTGAGTAATTGTTTAGTTTGTAAGTTGTACCCATAACCCATGTGACAGGCGGACCACACCATTATATTATACCTTTATTTATTCGACTTGCTTGTGATTACATAAAAAAACTGATCCAAAAATAAACGTCAACAAATGGATGAGAGGGAGTAGAAAAAATATGCATTCAAACAGGAATGAGCAATAAATACCCAACCGTAAAAGGAATCACATATTCAATGCCCCACAAGATCACTAGCTCGGAGGGCAGAAAATGAATGAAGGAAGAAGAAACAAAATTTGTACAGAAAGATGCGTTTAGTAACGACAAAATCCAGACTCTCTTAAAAATACAGTTATCAGGGACACTCTTAAACATCTTACGGAGAAGTAACCGAAGACCAAAAGGTGATTGCGTATGAGAGATCAAAAGAACTTACAGGCTGAGATTTGGTGGGCTCAATTCCATGTTTAGTAGAAGGCTGGCTCTTTCCGGGGGAGTCAGGTTTTCCACCTGTTTTCTTTTCATCCCTGGCTTTATTAAAAATCACAGTGAATCCCTCTGCTGAAGCAGGGTCATTGACATCCCACTCACCAAACTTGGGCAATGGCCTTCCCTTGTCCTATAGGAATAAAAAACCAGAGGTGTCAGGTGTCTTCCTTCCATATGTCGGAAACTCCGAATCCTCATCCAGTCACGAAGAAAATAAGAAACATCAAATCAAAAGTTCACTTAGCAACGATAATGTAGATTGAAGAGCATGACACTGATAAATAAGACAGTAACATATCGTTACATTGTCTAGACCGTACACAATAAAACCTGTCCCTTCCAACTCCATGCATGCCGTATATTATACTGTCACCAATAAAGTCAGCCTTCCACATAAAGACCAATATCAACAACCACTCGTCTTCCATCATGAGATAGTTGAAAGATAGAACAGGCAAAAATCACCAATAAAGGGATTTCCACAATTCCCTCATAGCAGGAATACAGAATACACAGCACAAAGACAGCAGAAGCAGAGTGTAACTCGAACAAATACAAGAACCTAATTGTGTGCGTTACTCAGACTCAGATATGAGTGTCGGACGCTGGTACATATCCGGGTGTCTGTCAGACTAACTGTAACTAAAACTTTGAGACACGGTGACCCTATTCTAAAGTTAAGATACAAGTACAGGAAAATGCATTCATGATTAAAATTTGACTGAAAGCAAAAGAGATATTTAAAGTTTTTGAAATCATACAGGGAAAAACTCGATACTAAATCTCATACTACATTGGATCATACAAAGAATACGGTTCTCCTTCTCCCATTTGCCTTTCATTTTGTCTTCGCGAAAGAAGTATTGGGTTGATAGTAACGGATAAAGAATCCATACCCATATCCTTGAGTGTCATGTCAGACATTGATACGGAACAAGTAGCATAAAAAAACTTAGATACACAGGATACAGTAAGGGGCCTTTCCATTAGGGGTAATCAAAGCACATAAAGCGTTAACAGGACCTTAAGCACAAGCCATGATACATTACTTGTTATCAATGATAGATCAAAGTCAAACAATGAAACAGCGTGAATGACGTAAAGTACAAAAAATGCAAGTGTTCCTCTCAAAAGTGTCCTTAGTTCCGAAAAATCAGCAATTAAGCTGATTGCTTGTCATCTACGTGAATACAGAAGCCTTTTTGGTCTCACAAGCTATTTAAGATTTGGCTGAAAAGGTTCCTTCAAAGTATTGACCATATATATTCATAGTTAGCCGGAGGTTTTTTGAGGACCTTCCCCAATCAGTGAGACACCCACAATTTCCATACAAAAAGTTCCAAACCAAAAACGAAGAAATACTTCCATTTACGAGTTGGGTATGTGCCTGCAACGACTCGAAACGAAATCCAACCTCAAAATAAGTCCTAAAGCGCACACAAACACAAATTCACAGTCAAAATATCTACTCGATCCCAAAACGTATTATTTTATTTGACCTCAAATTGACACCTGGAAAAGCCCGTGAAAACTCTAAAATTTTTCCATCTTTATTAATTATAGACATGCC
>JAUEKU010000001.1:98111-109979 GCA_032274805.1 Gypsophila paniculata
AAGTTAGGATGAAAACGCAGTTAGAAGTTAGGTTGAGCCATTCTTTGGGCTTCTTTTGGCGTGTCTTGCTTTTTTTACACGCATTTGCTTTTTTTCATTTCTTTTTCTTTTTTTTTTTTTTTTTTTTTGCGCCCTTTGAGATGGTGACAGACTGACAGTGATGAACTGATGATGATGGATTGATGATGAAACTGCTCTTTCCTCGTTTATCTTTTTCTTGTGTCCTTCACCCCTTCCCCGTTTCAACCAACTCCAACTTAATCTTGTATATGAAGTTTACGATCTTGATTTCTCCCTACTAACATTAACCTTATCTTCACTGTAGGTTATATTAATTGATGAGCTACTGAAATTTTTCTCACGAAATTCGAGAGGTAATTTTTTGCCTTATGAATACCATTGCTACAATTCCGTGTTGGTAACTAGTATGGGAATCTGGTAAATCCGGCTTCTGATGTTATCTTATACAGAATAATGAAATACCTTTCTCCTCCTTTTCCGTAGTCATATCCGTCTTTTTTGGTTATTTTTTGTCACGGTTTTGGATTCGGCCGAGACATCGTTTTTTGACCAAGTTATCAAGGCTCTAAATGTTATTGCGACTGATTTTTGGCATTGTCTCACGTACTTGTGGTTCCGAGATCAAGTCTCTAACCGAGGTTAATAATATCGTTTTTAGTTTAGAAACTAAATTTTTATGGGTCAAAATATCAAATTATTAAGTTACCACAAAAGAACAAGCCTTATTGTCATGTCCTTAAATTATGTGCGAACTTCGAGACTTCTTGGTTTATGCATTCTGAATGTCTGATTGTTGATTGTGCCTTCGGCTGCAGGTATAAGGTTACGATTTAGATTCTGGAGGACCGACTTGCTTCCCAAAAGAGAAGTGCGTGACAAGTAGTTCCTCTGTCATGCTTGCCTACGTCAGACCAAGTTTCGTGTGCAACGATTCCTCCATCAGTGAACTTATCCGTTAAATCCATCGACATCGTAAAATGGGAGGTGAAATTGTTGTCATTGAGTCCTCGGCATGGGGTTCATAGATATTTTGGTCTAGTTTCATTTGTAAACTAAATTATAGGATGTATGTTAAGGACCGAAATCATTTGGTCCTATTTCATGTTTGTTCATGTGCTTTTTAAAAGGGCTTCCAAAATGCAATTTGTTGAATCGATGAAGGTTAGCATGTAATTTTATTGCTACAGTCTTCAAAGATTTTGTATGTACATGACTATAGGTGAGTTTCTAAACTTTTCGGCACGACATGGTATATCTTGAATTTTAAGTTTTTTCCTCCACAAGCAAGAGCCCTTGAGGCACTCTTCTTTAAGATACATTAGATCAGAATTGAACCGAACCTATCTTAATCGAATTGAATTGAAGTAAGAATGAAATTGTATTTGGATGAGCTTATTGAATTCTACTACATTGAAAATCTTCTACACATTTGTCTAGAAGAACAATTATATCAATGCCCTGGGTAAATATACACATAAGATGGATCAAGTCCGTTCCTAAATCGATATACCAGCTTTAGTCAAGTACTACACAAATCAAGTCGGTTCCTAAATCGATGCAATTAAGTACTACGCATAGATAGGTAAAGTCAGTTCCTAAATCGATATTGGTTAGTAATATGTTTGTTTGCTCAAATGTGAAACCCTCAAAATTATGATCTTCATTAATGGAGTGGAAGTTGTGGTTTGCTTATAAAATTTTTTGTGGAAGCATGGATGAAGGATTAGTACTTTGAAGTTTTGAAAGCTACTGAACAATGTTTGAAGATGAAGGAAACAAATTGCATTTTAAAAGAGTAAAAGGTGAAAAACAACCTCGATATTTATGAGATGCAAATGGCAAGCGAGTTGGATTGATGCAGTTATGAATATGAGGATTTGATGCGCTTTTGTCAAAACTAAAAACATAACGATTTTGCAACAATAACTTTTATCTCGGCCATAAACTCCTACATGGGTATTCGATTTTCCGGTGAAAGAAAGCCTGCCTCTGCAAGGAACCATTCCGATGAATAGGGAAAGAAAAATGAATGAATATCATACAAGTTGTTCTTACACCAATGTTTCGCGAAAGAAACTGCCAGCAGTCACACATAGTACAGCACTTTTCCGTTAAATGTCGTATAAGAGGGCCCCAAGTGAGCAGAGTCAGTTTCACAGATGAAACTGACAAGAAGAAGCTTGCCAAGCACAAAACCCTGTGATCTATGTAAACTCAAGACATTTTCCCACAGCAGATAATGTTCCTTCAGTTCAGTCTTGGCCTAAAATCAAATACAGTATCATCTTACCAATATTTCGTTTCGGTATGATTTTTCCATAGTGTATGTTTCTACTTGTTCCACGCCACCGCATCAATGTCATCTCTAGCAGACTTGTACAGAGCCAGCCTCTTGGCTAACGTCTCTCTTCTAGACATCAGTGCAGGATCCTCGTCCAACATTGCACTAAGTTGTTCTTTCTGAATATAAACGCAATTACATAGGACATGAGATTTGGACATGGTAACAGCAATAAACAGCACAGGATACCCAAAGAAGCAAACAAATGTTGTATTAAAACAATCAAATTAGATGCATCTTTCTTCGTTCATACCAATGAACCAAGATGTGTAAAGTATTTTCCACAAGCACCAGATAAATCAGCGGTTGACCGCTTAGATAGCACATATCTTGCCCAAGCACGTTAACAGTTGCCAGACGCCAAAAATTCTAGACACAAAGCTCTGACAGATATCAATTTAACAAATGTTGATGTCATTTGGCACAGAAAGCTTACAGCCTGTAATGGGAAATTCCAACTCATCCTT
This sequence comes from Gypsophila paniculata, assembly GCA_032274805.1. Taxonomy (NCBI): domain Eukaryota; kingdom Viridiplantae; phylum Streptophyta; class Magnoliopsida; order Caryophyllales; family Caryophyllaceae; genus Gypsophila; species Gypsophila paniculata. The sequence continues at coordinate 100,941 of JAUEKU010000001.1, forward strand.
ACTACTGTAACTTTACTACACTTTGTCATGAAACATTCGGTGAATTTAAATTGTCTCCTCCGAAATATAATACTCCCTCCATGAATCACTACCATAGTGCTGTGTGCCTGTGTACACTTTCATACAAACATTCTAAGGTTTGCTTGGATTGACGTAATCATTACCAGAGTAATAGAGGTCGGCAAAAAAGCAAAATGGGGGAAGATGGTGAAAACCGGTGGTGGTGGTGCCAGTGGAGGGTGAAAAGAAGAGGTGAAGAAATAACAATTACCCCCATATAGGAGGTTAATGCATTACCCTCAAGGGGAAGTGAATCTATACCCTCCTTTATGGAAAAAAGGTAGTACTTCGTAAACTCAAAAAGAAATTGATCACAAAAATTCAATATAAATTTCAAATTCACCTCTCTTCTGCCAATGTTAATATAGAACTGGTTAAGCAGTGCTCTTTTGGCCTCCCGAACTTGGCAATGGACGACTGCCTTTGGAATAGAATTTTTCAATGTGTCACAAACCATGCCTACATAAGCTGACACGTTTGAACCTGACAAGCAAAACAGATCAAAATTAATCATTTATGTTGTTCAAGGTGGAAGAGAAACATGTGGAGAAAATGCAGTAGAAAAGAAAACACAAAAAGCCAAAATCGCTATATAACAGCCATTCTGAACACAGAAAATCTAGAGCTGCAAGCAGCTTTCCAATTGACTTCTCATTCTCAGGCAACAAACTTACTGATCCTCTTGAGATGATTATCGGTGTAGCGATCGGAGTTTGGAGCTGGTTGTTGGTTACCAGGACTCTTCTCTGGTTCAAGCTGAAGTTTCCTAAAGTACTCGACTGTTAGGTAAGTGGACTCCATCTCCACTAAACGCAGCACAGTTTTCCTGCTGTCATCACGGAATTTTTCGAGTGCCTCATTGGAAGCAGCTGCAATGTCACTCTGGAGCGATGGGAATCGCTTAAGTTCCTATCGATCAGCAGAAAATCACCAAATTAGATATAACCTTTAGATTGGACTTATTTAGGCAAGCAGTCTAGCTTTTTACAAACAAGAATAATGGCAGAATGAGCTTGCATTGACAGTTTTTAAGAAGATAATTCTCGATCCATCGATGATCAAACTACTCAGTCAAAATGACTTCCTCTATCTATCAACAAAAACAAAAAGCAATCCATCTGTGTGAGCAAAAGATTTATAAATATATGATAGTAAAAGATACAATGCCGGTAGTGTAGGGGTGTGCCAGCAGAAAGATATCAAATGCTTCTAGACCCAACAACAACAACAAAACAGCCATATTTTAACACATGCATTATAATTGATACTCAAGATATTCATTTCATCCCAAATCCACACTTGTCCAAGTTTTCTTATGTCTATAATTCTTCGTATCAATGGGATGACTCCCATGTACAAAAGACCCCATCTTTTAGGCACATTCTAGAACTACTGTTTTACCGTTGTGATGTACGATAAATATATTACATTCTGAGAAATTATAATAAATCAGTTCTGTGTTGATTTTTGATGTCTTAGACAAGGTTTTGCTAGACCAATAACATATACGGAGAAATTCTTACCAGTGTTGCAGCTATTGACTTCCTCACAAGTTCTTTCAGCACAAGGTGCACCTGCGAAGGACCAAAATTCAGAAGTTACACAATTACTAAAGTAATAAAGTATTTTTTTTTTTTTGTGTTCAGGATACAATGTCCCCTAAAACAAAATAATTTTTATACAGATGCACGTAATCATCTTCAAGTAGCAAAGGCCTTTCAAATAATATATACATCAAATCAAAAAGTAATTCTCAACAATTCATCAGTAACCCCTCCGTTTCATTCATTTGGTACTTTTCTATTTTGGGAATGAGCCTAAATTGACGATTTTTTTTCCACGCAAATATGCTTTGGTCTAATTATCATCCAAAATCATTAGCTCAAATCAACTTCCTTCCCACTACTCTATTTTTATGGCTAAAATATAGAGAACTGTCAATTTAGAAAATAAAAGGTAACGAAAATGTATAATTAGAAGTTAAGAAAAGTCTTTTGTGTTATATGTCAAGTAATTTATAAGTAGAAACTTCGAAAATTCATTTCATAACATTTTACAGAACTTATCATTTTTTTCCAAGTTTACCTACAAAAGAGAGTAAAAGATTTTCTCCATTAAATGAGTGTTCTTCAATACTATCCAAAGTAAATGTTAGTTTATCATAGGCGTGGATACACAAGAACATTCGTACTTTCGAAAATATACAATATCATTGTCCTCACATAAGGCATGTGTTTCACCCAACTTTTAATAAGTTTTAAATGTAATCAGTCGTACTTGGATCGCAACTTTTCCGCTACGTTTTTAATCAAAATTTGCGATCCAAGAATATTGCATTTAAAATTTGAAGAATTCAAGAAACACATACATTATTAAAGGGGACATTCACAAGACATTTGCTAGTGCCCTAAAGAATTTCTCAACATGTAAACATGGCAGATATTCCAGTGTAAATTCATAATGAGACAACAAACAGGCAGATATTCCAGTGTAAATTCATAATGAGACAACAAACAGTTAACAGATTTACCGCATCTACTGTTGCTTCAGCTGGGCCTCTAAAATATCCAAGAGATCCATCAATGAGTCTTCTGATTCCTTGCTCAGGGGCAATCAAGTGAGGCTGATAACCATCAGCCTCAGCTACAACTTTCCGGACATTTGATGTTGAAAGATGACGATCAAGAGGGAGTTTTTTCATAGCAGATGGCAATTGATGGTCAAAAACCCAGTAAATGCGATCACCACCAGGCCGCCTGAAATAGTGTTTTGATTTAAGATATCAAGATTCAAGCAAGTTCACTGACTTTAAAGCTATGGTTTGATGATACTCCAGGCAATTAAACCCAAATGCACGTATCTTCTGTGAACAAAACTTTTGTACTTTACAGATGTAAAACGCAATCAGAAGGTGATACAAATTATGGATCTGGAAAAAGACCAATAGCACACTTTATTTAAATAAAAAGTTTTGGTAGAGGACGAATTTTGTTCACATCAACATCTTGTAACCTAACACGCACCATAATGCTAAGTACATATGCATATGCAAACATGGATTTTATCCACCAACCAAGGTTAAGGGATCTCACTACTAGCAGAATCTTCACCAAGATCGACAAATGAAGAGGTGGCTGTGAAGCATATGAAGAACAGACGACGATAAAACTGAAATATAAGAAGATGCATCTAATTTTGAATAAAAAAGATAAAGGTAATTACCCTCCATCAAGATGCTCCTTAAAAACTTTATCGAACGCACGGCACATTTCCAATATGGTATAAAGTTGGGCCTGCATATACATCCAAAGAAAATTTTACATGTGAGCAGACACACACTATCATCAATAAAGGATTTTTGTATAGATAATCCAATAATAATGGATTATAATTAAGTTGGATTTTAAATTTTACCCCTCCATCTGCTGCAATAGGTCTGCCAATCCGGTCTAACTCAGCATTGATTTCATCAATTGTTTTGTTGATGAGGGCAATGATGCCTGGTATTTTCTGCCTAATCACAACCTCCAAATGCTGGTTGAAGAGAAAATAAAGGTTTGTTAATGAACAGTTTGTGGACTAAGAATTATTATGCACAAAGATATAGAGATCCAAACTCAAGGACAAAGCTGACCTTTGATAAAAGCTTTGCCAAATACTCAGAACCCATCTTATGAGCCAAATGAGAATATTCTGGACTATGCTCAAAATATTCTCGTTCCTTCCTACGAGCAGAATCTATATCAACGTTTTTGTTGATATCAGCTTGTGAACGATTGACGATACCAACCCAAGGATGCTGCAACCGATATGATCGCCCTTCAAGAACCTATTAGACAAAGTCCATCAAAGTTTAGTATCAGAGGCAGACAATATTATCCAATATCAGCACTCATTCATTGATGGATATACATACATCAAGGGCATTGGTTCCCTGGTCCATCAGATCAAGTTTAGTAACGACTCCAAATGTCCTTTCCCCTGCAGAGCAAAAAGACAACATTAAAAACTACGGCAAACCTTAAATTCTTGACATGGAATGTCAAGTTCACTTCTTCGAATTTTTATCAGGGTGAAAACGCATATTAAATGGGTTCACCTGAAGGGTCAACCTCTCTTGCAAGTTTTATGGCATCTGATGTGGCTATGTCTTGATTAGCAGGAGAAATAGCTAGGATAATGCAGTTTGGCTACAAAAAGAAATACAAAAAGGGAGCATATGTTAGGAGCCAAAGTAATTAATCTTGTAGGTGTAAGTGTAACAGGAGCTCCCACTCTAGGAGAAGGGGGCTGGAGTAGCTGTACTTCAAATTTTCCAACCCCCTAGCATCCTCGAAAAGAAAACAACATCAGACAAGATATGAAGGAGGGCTAAGCCACACATGTTCAGATTCAGATGCAAGTAAGCACCTAGCTCATATGAAGTGGTATTCTAGGGACCAAGGAAGACCTAGTTCATTGACGGCGCTACAGAAAGAATATGCAAAACATATCGACCAACATGTAGCTAATCAATTAACACTACTTGTAGCTGCTCGACAAACCCCAAAAGCTATAGTTCGTTGATGTCAAGAGGCAGTGTAATCAATCAGCAGAACCAGCTAAATGGTATACAGTTTGAATGGTTTAGCTGAAAGATAGAAGGAGCTAAAACTATGCATCAGAGACCCCAAACGTACCCCCGTGAAGAAGAATGTTTCATAAAGAAAATAATAGTTCAGCAGCTGCAGTCTAAATACGATAACCAAGGCCCAAAATTTCATGAAGTATTTTAACCAGTTTTCGAGTTAATGAGAAGTTTCTTCACCTTCTCTACATAACTGCGGACCATGTTCTCAATGTCTTGGACAATACTTTCTCGTTGTCCTTCTGCAGAAGGCCAAACACCATTATGATTAGATCTAATAGAATGAAATTTCAGTAACATAAGGAGTTTGATTATGACATTTTGGTCTATTTTGTTTGTGAGCAAAGTCGAGAAATTTACCTACGGCAACTTTTGTCAGCCCCGGAAGATCTATAAGTGTCAAGTTTACGACTGCAGAAGAACACAATTACAGCTCAGTGAAAGAAAAAAAAACAAAATAGAACATTTTACTGACTGGGACAACAGAGGGCTCAGCTTTTCAATTACCAGAAGAAAGTTACAAAATACAATTATCCGTTTCCAAAAAAGCAATCTTCATATGATTGAATTGGTGGATTCTCATGTCATTGTATTCTAATGAGATATTCATATTTCAGACACCTCAAAACAGCAACTTATACAGAACGAGAAGGTTGGGAGTTTGCAATGACGAAAGTCCAATAAAATAACTCCTCCATTGACTGAATGAATAGAAAAACATGATCATTAGCCAAAAAGCTGTGATCAAGCCTTCTAAGTCCACTTCGTCACTCCCACCATTTCGAAATTCAGAATAATTTAGTTACATGCACAAGGTAGAATGAGCAAAAACCGGAGATAAATTCAGAAACAAAGCTTGATAAGGGGGGTCTGATAGTTAGTAATCCCTTAATAACAAAATCTGCAGATCTATTTCAAACAAAATTGTCAGAGTAAGATAGAAAAGACTAAGACACGAAGTTGGGAAGCAGCGAGTTTCATTGGAGTGTAAATAAAAGTGTCAAAATCTGCACGATTTGACAAGAACTTATATTTAAAATGAGAAAATGAAGGACTAAAAAAAGAAAGGTAAAAAAAAAAAAAAACTGTTGCCGTTCCTGTCATGATGCATAGGAGGCTTAAAAAAGATTCCAATGCGAATCACACCTGAATACTACCAAAGAGAGAAATGCTCTTACAATGTCACGTCTAATAAAGAGCAATATATATTAGAGAGAGAGCAATATCTGCTATCATTTGAGAATCAATAGGCAAAAGTGAATGCAATAACGAAAGGAGCCGGTTGCGACGCGTACCATTTGGTGAATAGATGCTCAGGTGGATAGGAATATTAGAAATTTGTTTTGTTTTTCCAGTTATACGGTCAGTTTCATCAGCAATTTCCTTACGTACAGACGCTGCAAACACAGAAAGTCAACATTTATCACTCCGTTATCCAGGAAAGCATGCTGTTAGAAACCCAGAAGAGATAAACAAATCCATTCAGATAATTACAGGCATTTGATAACGCAACGAGACATCTATAACAATCTGTAGGATGAATCAATTAACAAATAGACATGTTTCCGGACTAATAGAGCTCATCATCATCATCAACAACAACAATGCCTCGAGGGCTCCTGTAATTAGTGGGGTAAGAGGGATCGGACGTACGCAGTAGGCACCCTTAAGAAACCGTTTCCAGATGACCTAAAATGAAATTTGCGTCAAGAATTGCATAAAGTGATTCATACTTCATAACTAAAAGACGCATAACCAATATTAGCGAGTCATTTGACTTTATTCTATCAAGATCAAAATACCAAAGAACAGCGAGTTTGTGGCTGCATTGGCAGATATAATTTCAAATACTGCACACAATCTGGCAATCACGACGTACCAAAATCAGTAAATTTTCTCTTAGGAGCATGAAGAAACTCAGCATACTCGCTTCCAGTATCGATCTTGTGGAGCTGTAGTACAAGCGGCCGCCGTGTCACAATACCTTCACATCATCACCAAAAAAAACCATATCAAACCAAATCAACCTACACATTAACCGCGCAACAGCATGACCGAAAAGGCGTACCAGATCCACGAGGAAGAAAATCTCGGCCTACAATGCTTTCCAACACAGACGATTTTCCAGAACTCTGAATGTCAATTCACAATATCAAACCATCAGAATGTCTCACGAAAAGACGGACTTTCACAATGAATTGTCATAGATCATGTCCTCTCTATTTCTCTCCCTCTCTAACTACCTATTTAATATGCCTTCATATATTGTCGTGACGGAATCATACAATATTTCAATATCAATCCGATTCATTTCTCCAAAAATACTCAGCCTCGTCGTTTCAATATCGAATCAAAACCTAGATCTAAATTATTATCGGCATCAAATCAATGAACATCTAACCCTAGCAACATTTCAAACATTCTCACCAAAACAATAATTAAAAAAAATAAATAAAAATGAGGTAAAATTAAAAAGAGGAAGTTACTTGACCACCGACGACGGCGACAGAAGGAAGAGCTTCCCAAAGGGAGAGGCCTTCGCCACCGTGATCGCCAAGGACGGTACAGGCTCTTTGGATTTTGTTAACTAATCCAATTAAACTGTCCATCGTCGCCATTTTTTATTCTCAAAACTGATTGTGTTTGTGATCTATCTATCTATCTATATATAAAAATTTGAAATGAAATGCGGTAAAAATTTGAAGGTAAATTTGGGGAACTTAATAGATCTAGAGGACAGGACAGGACAGGTGAGGTGAGGTTTCTGAGGAGAGGTGAGGTAAATTTGATTATGTTTTTGAAATGCTTTCTGAGTGTGTTGTTGGTTCTTGTTTTTGAATGCGTTGAATGAACGATATGTTTTTGAATATACAACCGACGTTTGCACGGCAATGTTCTTTGGAAATCTTCTCAATAAATTAATAAATAAATAATTTACAAATTACAAAATTATTTGAAAATCTAATTTTTGTTGTGGCTTGGGCCCATTTGTAGTAATTTTCTTGTTTAGGTCCAAATGTTGTCGATCTATTTTGTGACTCATTTGGAAGCTTTGGAGGGGTGTTATAAGGTTGAAATATAGGTTTTACAATAACTTTTAGAACACACAAAATCAGAAACAAAGGGAGAGAGACAACAGGGTTTGTGAGAAGAAATTTCAGATCGCCAAAGATTCAACCGTCGATATTGCTTACATTTTGCCAACTTGTTCGTGACTCTCAAGGTTACATTTTGACCGTTCAGATCGCCTTTTAGAGCTTTGATTTATCTGTTATTGCTGCTGGACAAAATTGCCGCGTTTTGGTGACATTCTCACTTATACTCCCTCCCATTCTCTGAATTTGCTACAAGTACAAATGGCACGGGTATTAAGATAGTTGGTGGATGTGTGTAAGGAGAGAAAAAATGTGGAATAAAATAAGTTATGTGATAGACATTTTAGAAAATGTTGCAAATTTACTGAATGAGCCAAAAGTGGAAAATGTTGCAAATTCAAAGAATGGGAGGGAGTATCTTGCTAAACCCATTGGAACTTGTCAACCTAACCCACGCTTTGCAAACGCTTTAACTCTAACACCTCAAGAGACATAGCCTTCTTTCTCTTTTATCTCATTCTATCTCTTCCTATCTCTCATTTTCACCTTAAAATACCAACTCCCTTCATTGCTTTATGACTGAACCAATACTCAATCACTTCGTTTGATATATTTTCGTGAATTATGTAACTCATATATGAGGTATTTAATTTTATACTCCGTATAAAACTTGATGATTTGAAGATTTGCTCTACCATTAATAAATGTATAAGTTGGTTTTTACATAATGTACAATTTTGTGATGCTATGGGTGGTTAATTAATAGAACTTGGCAGTCTGCAGTTGTAGTGATTGGTTAATTGGGGGTACGAGAGTGCAGTTAATTTGCTACGGGTAGGTTTTGGCGTCAGTTTACTCATCCAACATGTCAGCCAGTTAATTTACATAATTGTTCTTGATTGGTTGAATCAATTGAAATGCTCTATAAATTCGCCACATCAGCATATTCACTGTGGTCGCGACACGTCGTTCAAATGAATATAATGCTGCCACCTCGGCTTTTTACACCGAATTAATATATAGAATGATAATTGACCAAATTCGCCTTATTTATTTCCAAACAAATCTTTACCTAAACAAAATGCCTTATGTGTAGGACTAAGTCTTGTTTAAGACGGATGTAAACAACCAATTTATGTGATTTCTTAAAACGGATCCAAATCAACCCAAATTTAGATCTAATTTTAATCTTGGGATATTAATTGTAGGTCTAAGTTATTTTTGGAATCAATCTCTCTCATATTTCTACTACTTTCA
>JAUEKU010000001.1:110079-123131 GCA_032274805.1 Gypsophila paniculata
CCCACACTCAACCCACCGATAGCTCGAGGCTCATCCACCCTAACCTCCGTAACTAGTCCTCCGGTAGGGCGTAACAACGGAAAATACTCATAAATCAAGTACTGCAACAACGAAAGACAACCACTAAGTCAGCAACTAGACTATTGAGTGGCAATACCTAGCTGTCGGTAATGATACGCCAATGTTCCTACCTCCCAAGCAAAACCACTAACGTGATCACCACGCCACAGCAACTTGTACAACGTCCCGAAACATCTATCCTCTGTCTTGTTAACAAAGTGTGAACAAGCCAAAGTATACAGAATATAACCCCGCGCCTTACAAGACGCTCCCAAACTCCTCCCGCCCAATCTACGCCGCAACGCCGTAACCAACACGCCTCCTTTCCCATAAGTCTCTGTCAAGTTCTCGAAGTAACGACCACATAACTGATCCCTAGTCAATTTCATCAACTCAGCAATGCCGCCGACGCTTGACATCGAATCACTGGCCAATATTTGCAAGGCCTACCCTCGATAGTCACACCCATAATCTCCGCTACATCATGTAGGAGAATTGTCATCTCGCAAAAGGGAAGGTGAAAAGTGTTGGTGTCTGGCTACCACCTCTCCACAAATGAACATATCAAAGGCAAGTTTAGGTGCTTTAATGTGCACCTCTAAATATGTCCAAGCCCCAACGCTTGAACTAACTGTAGAGCTTGACCCGACAACTTCCAATCTCTCAAGTTATCCAAAGCTCGAGTAGTCGAGTTCTACTCTGAACCCGCAGCACCCCTCGATCAACAGGTGGATTTTCCCAAAGGCTGTACGCAACGTGACCCCTAAAACTAGGAATCACGTCAAGAATAGAAGGGCCGCCGGGTACCGGCCCTGTAACCAACCAATTGTCAGCAGACGAACGCCCCCAAGACGACCCTGGCTCTGAAGCCTCAACAGAAGGGCCCTCACTTGTAGACCCTCTAGCAGAAGTAAACCGACCACGCTCTCCTCGATGAAACGTCGAACCTATCGTGGATGTGTTTGGATCAACCCCCGGGCCAAGGACGTCTCGACCCTCCCTCACAGCTCTCTCTACCTCTCGTAGCTCCGCCATCTCCCTCTCAATGTCTCCAAACTCGTCATCATATGCATCAATCTCGGAGGGAGTAGGACGTGTAGGACTCCTAGGAATAGTACCAGTACTCGTACCAGCACCAGTAGTAGCAGCAGCAGCAGCAGCACCAGCAGCAGCAGCAACAGCATTAGTAGTAGTGGTGGTTTCGACTGTAACTCTGCGGCCCCTATGAATTACACTAATTTTTCTACTACGAGCTGAAGCTGTGATGTTACGACCTTCCAAACGACCAGGAACATTACCTTCTTCGTTATCCGCCATCTACATACAACACAAATAAGTTTTAAACATTACTGCTAAAACAAAATCATAAAATTGGAAATAAAATAACTAAAACAAAAACAAATAAATAAAAGTTTTCCAAAATTGAATATACAAACTAAACACAAATTAAAGGCATTTAACAATATTTCTCCAATTTTCAAAATAACAAATAAAACGCAAAAAAATAAGAATTATACTAATAATACACTACACAAAACGCACACAAAAAACGAAAAACCCTAAAAATACAATAAACTTCATAAGAACCAATATAATATCGAATATAACATGCAACAAAAAAACAAAATACGAAAATATAACGCAAAAACCAATAACATACGGGAAAAAACTAAATTAAAAAAATAACTAATAATAATTCAAACGCAAGATAAAAAAAACAATTTGGACTGAATCGGGCAAGAAACCCGACTCCACCGTGGTAGATTCAGGTGAAGAACTCGACTCCACCATGGTAGAATCGGGTGGAGTACGCGACTCAACCAATGGTGAGTCGGGCCAGTCACGTGACTCTACCACTGGTGGGTCGGGTAACTCACCCGACTGTACCCTGGTGGAGTCAACTCGACTATGCAACATTCAAGCCCCAAATTTTTACGAAAATATTAATTTAAATTATATTTCCGACCCAACTACGATCTAATACAACTATTTTTGCGAACAAATTAAATTAGAAACCAATTTTTTCGAAATTAAAAGAAAACATACTTAGATTCACGGGTGGATTTGGTGGTTGAAGTTATTAGATAAGAACCCAATGTAGAAGTATGAAGTGGGGAGAAGTTGAAAAGGGGAGAGAAGTAGAAAATGAGAAAGATGATTAAGAAATTGAAAAAGGTAATATGATAATTTAGGGACGAGAAATAGTGATTGAGAGGGCGAGCAATAACAATTATGTTTAAAAAAGGGTGCCTTCTCTAGACATCCCGCCTATAAATTCAAATTTACAAACCAAAAAAACAACGGCAACCATTAAACCAAACACTTCAAACAAACAAACAAACAAAACCAACAAACAAAAATGGAGAAGATATGTGTAGCTGTAAGAGTAAGACCTCCAGTATCCGCCAACGGCGTAGACGGAACCTTCTTCTGGCGTGTCGACGACAACCGCATTTCCCTCCACAAGTCCTCCGGCACTCCTCTCTCCGGCGTCTCCTTCACTTTCGGTATACCCTCTCATTTTGATTGAGATCTTTTGATTGAAGCCGAGATCATTGAATGTCGATTGTAATGTTTGTCTGTTTGGTCAGATCATGTGTTTGATCAGACGTGCCCAAATTCTAGGGTTTATCAGCTTCTTACTAAAGATATTATTCATGCTGCTGTTGAAGGTTTCAATGGTACGATCTATCGTCTTTGTTTGATTTCCGATTCACAAGTATTATGCTGTGACTTTGGTGAAATGAGTATCGGAAAATTTCATTCGCGTAGCTAATCATATCAAGGTTTTCCTTTAGGCACCGTTGTTTTAGACTTTTTAAGGGCTAAACTAAACTGAATTAAATTGAAATGAATTGAAATAAGGTTGAAATTGTATTGGAAATAGTGGAACTGAACTGAAATTAAGTCTAAAAGAACAATGCCGTAAAACAAATGATTAGATTTTCGTTGATTCTTGATTTTGTTAAGTTGTATGTTTTGGTGGGTGTATTTCAGGCACAGTCTTTGCATACGGGCAGACTAGTAGTGGAAAGACATTTACGATGAATGGCTCGGAAAATGATCCAGGAATCATTCACAGGGCGATTAAGGATGTTTTCGACACGATTCAGAAGGTCTAATGTCTGTTGGATTTGTTTGCGTTACTTAGCTTTTGGTTTTCAGAAATCAGACTATTGATACCTAACTTAACATTGTTTTCAGAATGATGAGCGCGAATTTCTGGTTCGTGTTTCTTATATGGAGATATATAACGAAGAAATTAACGATCTTTTAGTGGTGCACAACCAGAAGCTGCCCATTCATGAAAATATAGAGGTAATTTTTGTACTTGTAAAGAGTTGAGATTCCCACTGAGAACCCCGCTAAAATCGGCCGCTTCAATTTTTGCAGCGTGGGGTATTTGTAGCTGGTCTTAGAGAGGAAATTGTAAGTAGTGCTGAACAAGTGCATAAATTTCTTGAAGCTGGAGAAGGTAGGATAAATTTTCATCGACACATATGTACTTTGTCTTATGTTCTGTGATGAAATTCTTATTTCTTCTGGTTGAACATCATACGATAGTGAATAGGCACTTTGGTGAAACAAACATGAATGTCCGAAGTAGCAGATCTCATACAATATTTAGAATGGTAATTCCTGACAATCCTGATAACCCATAACTCTAGCTTTGCTTGTGAACCCCATAACCAGCTCTTCTAACTATTCTTTAAATCTATTGACAGGTAATCGAAAGCAAAAGCAAGGGTGTGGATGGTGCAATTCCGGATGCTATACGTGTTTCTGTGTTGGTTCGTCACCTTGCTTCTTTGTTTTGTGGTTCTACCTTTCTTGTGCTGCAGTTATATTCCATCTGCGCGTGTTAATATCATGTGGTCGTGGTCTGTAATACGTTTAGAATTTGGTGGACCTGGCGGGATCTGAGAGAATTGCCAAGACCGGAGCTGACGGAGTTAGACTAAAAGAAGGGAAGCACATTAACAAGAGCTTGATGGTTCTTGGTAATGTTATTAACAAGCTCAGTGATGGAGCTAAGCAAAGGTCATAGTCTTGCTGATACCTATTTCGTCTATGTAGGTAGTCACATCATATCCATCATTACATTTTTATTTTCGGTGGTACAGGGGGCATATTCCTTATCGTGACAGTAAGCTGACTCGCATACTTCAATCTGCTCTTGGTGGCAATGCTAAAACTTCAATAATCTGTACGGTGGCACCTGAGGAGGTTGGCTTATACTCGATCAAGTATTTTTAATCTGTTTTCCGTGGTTGTTGGGATCGTCGTTTAAATATTATTACCGGTGAAACTGATTAGGTTCATGCTGAAGAAACTAAGGGGACTCTTCAATTTGCCAATAGAGCCAAACGAGTCACCAATTGTGCTCAAGTGAATGAGGTTTGTAGTTTGCTGTTTACCAACTCGCATTTTTTTTTCTTCTCAGGGGCTACTGGGCACTGCTTCAATCAATCTAATACAAAATGGTTACTTTAATCATTTTATTTGGTCTCTGCGTAAATGTTCAGTATCCGAGAGGATTAAGATTACAACTGGCTATTATATCTTGCAATAATTCATGTTGGTTGACATTGTAAGGGTCTCAGTTGATTGCAAGGATTTTGGGGAACAACTCACAGTTTTTCTTCTTTTTTCTGAAATCATTGTTTGTTGATTATATAGGCTATAAACTCACAGTGTATCCTGTTTTTCTTTTATTTATTTATTTTTCCATAATGTTTGTTTGAAGGAGACATCTTTAAATCCCTTTCATAGACAAGAACACTAAGCTTGTTAGTGACCAAACTATATACTCCGTATAGGTTTACTATAACCATATAAGATTATAAGGTCCAAAGTGGCTTACCAGTCTCTCATTGATGTTTAGATTCTATCTGATGCGGCCTTGTTGAAGAGGCAAACATTAGAGATAGAGGAGTTACGAAGAAAGCTCGAGGTGAGGTTTTTTTCCCTGAACTTTATTTCAGTGGCTTGTAGCCTTGTAGACTATGGCTGCAATTAAACAATAACCATCTTGTTTAGGGATCTCAAGCAGAGCTTCTGGAGCAGGAGATCTTGAAATTACGGAATGACCTGCTTAAGGTAAACAATGCCTGATCATTTAGTGATTTGGGAGTATTAAGCAGATTTTTACTTCTTCGACCTTATGTATTGAGATGTTCTTGTCATGATTGTTATAGTTTGAATTAGAGCGTGAAAAACTCGCCTTAGAGCTTGAAGAGCAGAGAAAACTTGACAGACAACGGGATCTGCATATCAGGGAGCAACAGATTAAAATTGACAGCCTTAGCAACATGGTCTACTCTTCGGATAGTGATAAAAAAAGTCATACCGAGGTGTGCTTTTAGAATCTGGTTTCATGTCTTCCTTTTCATGAATACTGCAGCAATGAGTTGTAATATTTGTCTGATTTTTTCCCTGATTGTAGAACCAAATTTCAAGGAGGCAAGGCAGTGTAGGAAGCAACAGCCAGCTAAAACAGGAGGAAGAAACTTTTTCCACACCTTGCATTAAACCACTTCCTGGTTCCTTTGTTGCAAGGCGGTCAAATTATTCTACAGCATGGGATTGTAACGCTAGCCCCATGCCTTATGCAGTCAACAATGTGGCAGATGAAGATGAGTGGATGAAGTTGAATAAAGGATTTGTTGCGGACCTTGATTCTCTTCAAATGACTCCTGCTGTGAAAGTTCGATCATTGTCATCTGATGGCATTAGTCCAGTAAGTTTCTGCGTTTGAAATTTACAAATTATTCCTGTCTTCAGTCATCTAGATCTATGAGGATATTACATCTCTCGTTAAACAAAATGATGTATGTGGATGAGTGAAGCTTGAGGGTACGTGGAATGTTTTATAAAAGCCACACATTTCATCAAATTTGGTGAGTTTGAGACACGTAAAGTTATTAATTCATGAAACAATAATCTCATTACCCATTTTTTATGGAGCTATGCATTCATTGCTCGTGTTGCTTAGGGATGTAATAGGCTAAACCAAAATGAATTATCACATCCTCTGGTTTTTTTATTTCGAAGTAGTAGACGTCATCTTATGTTCAATGAAGGATCAACTGGTACAGAACTATTAACTTTTGTGGTTTGTAGGATGACGGAGATGATTAAATAAATGTATCTCTCTGTTGTCATAGACTACGCTGAAGTGATCTTTGACAAGTTATTGACTTTGTTTTTGTAACTTATCAAGCATAGCTGACAGTCTACAGAGTATAACTGTAAGTAGAGGAAGTAGAATAGGAGATCATGTCAAGTGAGTTGAGGATCATACTTATAGTTCTATGAACTTGTAGTTTATTGATTATTGAGACACACATGATTAAGTTGAAATGCATAAATTCGTGCACATAACTCATAACTGCCGTGCCTTTATTATTGATAGGGTTTCTCCAAATATACTTATGAGCAAGAGATTCAGAATCTCAGGAAGCAAATGGAATTTGCCATCAAGGAGAGGGATGAACATGAGGTTGGTTTATTGGAGTTTCGGTCTCTCTAATGTATTTTATAGCTGCTCGTAAGCTGTTTTCATGAAGCTAGCTGTAGAAGTCATTGTTAGTTCCATGAATATGCATGTATTGTGGCGACCTTTGGTAAGTAGAATAAATACAAACAATTCTTTCTCATGTGAAAAATAGCTCCATCATTCATTTCGTGAACATGTGATGCATCAGAGCTCTCTAGTGTGTCATATAACTAGATCTAGGCAATATTACCCCACTGCCGAAAAGATTCTTGCCAATGGCAAATTGACAAGAGTCCAAGGTATGCAATCGTTTCCTTACGCTAAAAGCATAAATATTGTTTGTACATGACCTTAAGGTATACTTTATATTTCATAATATAAGAAGCCGATATAAATCGGGGAGTGTGTCTTTAAGTATGTTTGTCCAGGTTTTTATGTAGCAAGTGCCGCCTTTAGGACTTAAGCTTTTGAAGTAGTTGGTCTCCAGTTTAATGCCTTTTGGAAAGGTCTTAATAATAGATGTGGAAAAACACAAAAAGTACAGATGTGTTAATTGTTATACATGTGTTCTCATCACTTAGTAATCATTACTCTCAACAGTTATTCTATGTAAGACTTAAACTACTTTGTTCTCTGCCTATGTGCACCAATTTTCAGAAAAACCACAAAGAGCAGATGTTGTTGAACAAACAGTTAACGAAAGAGATTGAAAAACTTCAGGAGGAAGTCAAACTAGCTCGAGAGATGCCGCTTATGATAAATGAATCTGTGGCAACATGTAGAGATATTTATCAGGATGTCATGTCCGTTATCCAGGTAAATTGATCCCCAAAACGCCTTGAATATTGGATTTAAGAAATAGTGAAGTTATTCTCGCTTAGAGTTAACTATGTCTTTCACTATTCATGCAGAGTTCTGTGAATGATGAAAAATCTTTTGCTAAAAATTTGTTGTCGTGCATGAGTGAAATTGGGTGCAATCTTTTTTCGACTCTAGAAGCGCATTGCACAAAGGCTGTTGATGGAGAAAGAACGTTCAGCAGGGATGATTCTTTACTCAAGGAGCAATGCAAACTTCTTTGTGAAAAATTGAATCACACGGTTGGATTGATGGCATCATCGGAACTAAAGAGCACATCTGAAAAAGAACTAGAGAATAGCCACTATAGCTCAAATTACAAGGTAGTTTCCGAGTTACCTTTGCCTAGATCAGTTTTTGTTATTCTATTCTTTTCGATTATATTAGGTCTTACAATTTTCTTTTCTGGACCTGCAATATAGTGTTGATTAAATGTATCTCTGATGTTTGCCTGTATAGCATCTGAAAATATAATTATAAAGAACAAGAAGTCCACATTTGAGTACTTATGTTTCATACTTCAATGTCACATCCAAGCAAATATAATTTAAATTTCTGACAGTTCCATTCTTATACTTTGTATGATATTGTCATGTGGCTATATGCATCTGTGAATATGTTTTGCGTTTGGTTGAATTAAATGATGAGATCAAACCCCGTTGTGGAAGGGCGATACTGAAAAGTAACTTGATTAGTGTCAAACTGTCCATCAGCAGGAGCATTGGCTCTAGCAGCATATACGAATATCTGAAATATACTTGAGGTTTAATAGCTGATTACTCTGTCCCGTTTATATTGTGGTCCATCAATGTCAATTATACGCTTACTACAAACATGAACTTTAATGGTATCAGCTGCGTAAAGAATCCAAGTTTGGTGAACTTCGATTCATTGTAGATTATGATGTCTTGTGGTAACATCAATTAAGGATGGGGACTCTGAAATGTTTTATTTCCATTGATTTGGTGAAGGGCCTTGACTTTGTGGAAGACGATGGTTCATGGAAGGAGACAATGAGCAACGAACTCGACAAAATTAGAGAAAACTACGTTTATATGGAAAAACATACAGATCCAAATAACCAGATTTTGGAAGATACAAAAGCAAGGTGCCTCGACCTTGAGAGACAGTTCCTTGCTTTGAGAGAAGACAGAGAGTTGTTACTTCAAATGGTGGCAAAATCGTCTCGAAACCTCACTTTAGTCTCAGAAGAAAAAGAATTATTCCAACAGAAGTACAATGCTGAACTACAGAGAAGAAATGAGTTCGAAGAAGGAATCAAAGAGTTCAATGTCGCATTCGCGTCTCGGTCAAGGTCATTTACATCCTTCCACAGTGATCTCAAATCTAAAATACAAGGTCTAAGAAGCCAAAATCATGCTATGTTGTCCAACTCTCTTGGATGTTAATTTAATCTGTTGATGCTTATGTTTAATAGGAACATGTAGCCTGTGCAAGTTTATTTCTCTTGGGAGTGTCAAAATTATTCAGTCGGGGTTCATGGGTAATTTGTGAAATGCGTGAAAATTTGATGCTTGATGGAGTACCTTGGTAATTTATGTGTCTTTAATTGTAATGTTTGAGATTTGTATTCATGATGTTGATATGTAATCCTTAGTTGTTTTTCCTAATGTGATGTATCACAAAAATAGTATTATACATCAGATATACTACCTCAAGTACCTCATATTATAGTTTTTTTGAGTTATTTTAAAATTTCTGAACATTTTTATAAGTCTTTTATAGAACTCAGAAAATTTGCAAAAATACTCCGATATTATAACACAAAACTCAGAAACGTGAAAAATGATATACTATATATATATATAGTCCTTGAGTAAGTCTCGTGTGCGACCGTCGTACGCGTGCGACGGGCTTTTCGTGATAAAAAGTACCCATTTTAAGGGTTAAGGTACCTATTTTAAGCCTAAGGTGACTACTTTAACATGTGTTAAAATGGTCACCTTAAGCCTTAAAATAGATACTTTAACCCTTAAAATGGGTACTTTTTGTCAAGAAAAGCTCGTCATACGCATACGACGGTCGTATGCAAGACTTACTCTATACTTTAATTAATACTCACTTTGTCTCAGTCATTTTGTTCACCTTTCTATTTTGGAAATGAGCATAAATTGACGATTTTCTTTGTATTATGATATAATTTGATCCAAAATGACCAACAATTTGGCAGGAGGTCGGTTTTGGCTAAATGATTTTGGATATTAATTGGATTAAATTTTAGTATTGTACATAAAAAACCGTCCATATATGCTACTTCCCAAAATGGAAAGCTAAACAAATGGCTGAAATAGATTAAGTATAATAATAAATGTCACAAAAAATCAAAGGACATTAATTTTATATATCCAAATTGATTTTAGTTGACATATGAAGTCAAATGAGGACGATATAAACATAATGCAGTAACATGTACCTTCTAAAGGAGACGGGGACAATTCCGGCACTATATTGGGCGATTTTCAAGTAAGACGGCTCGGCCAAATCGAAGTGTTGTAGGGGAGGGTTACACCACCCGCCGTTGTCGTTAGGCAAAGCGTAGTTAGGAGGGCAAAAATTAGTGGCCGTGACGATGATGCTCCCGGGATTGCACCATCTCGGGTCGTCGACACATTGGAGCTCGTAACACGCTCCGCAACTTAGTCCACTATTATAAAGAGCAGTGCTTAATGCTGCGGTGCTAGTCCCGTACCCTTGGCTGTTCAAATCACCGTACCCACATGCTCCCCCTATATTAATTTCCAAGGACACATAATCAACATTTGTGTTATTTTCTATATAACAAATATAAGAAAATTAATCTTAATCAATTTATTTATCCTAGATCATTATTCTTTAGGAAAACACTTGTGTGAGACCGTGTAAGACGGTTTTATTAATGTGTGAACGTGACCACTTTAACGTTTATTCTAACCATTATTGAGTGAAATGTGACTACGTTATTAAAGCTTAAGAGTGGTTGTATTCAGTGGCGAAGCCAAGATTTTACTTTAGGGGGACGGAAAATTTTAGGGGGCGAAGCCTTTATAAAATTAGAAAAATTTCGAAAATTTTAATTAAAAATCGAATTTTTTCCAAAATAAGCGGGGTGGCCACCCCTACTAGCCCCCTCGCTCCACCCCTGGTTCTATTTAACTCAATAATGATCACCGTAAGTTACTGACTCTTTTAACTATGTGACCAAAATAGTCATGTTTTTTCCTTTTTTTTTTAAATAAAAGTTACCGAGTCAATTATTGCTCTAAATTTCAGAAAAATTCAAATTTCCAAGAAATATACTTTGTACATCTTTAAGTCATCAATAAATATCATTTATTGCAAAATAGCAATATACTTCGTATATGTCAACTAGTTTAGCTCGTTTGAAAAACAAAACATGAAGTATTAATACTTTTTCTCCAAACATCAAAATGTATAAACAAAATAACAAGGGTTTTTATTTTGAAATATTGGCAATGTAAAACTTATTAATGTTATTAACAATAAACTTTATATATGTCAGCTGGTTTATTCGGTTAAATAAATTAATTGCAATTTTTTTTACTACACAAAACATATTAATTAAGTTTTACAATGTAGACTTACCCATGGTACCAGAAGCATCACTACCACCATAGAAAGTGGCATGTGCACTTTGCCACCCTCCATAGTCGGCGACGACGCCGTGGATGCATAGATCATGAATGGCAATGAAGATGAAGGAAATTGATAACAATGATGTAATTTCCATAGTTGTTTTCTTAGACAAAAGTTATGTGTACTATGACTTATTAGAGATAGTTAAAAATGTAGCGAACTTATGATTGGTACTATGCTATGTTGGTGACAAAATTGTGCTTTATATAGTTTTGGACCATAGCAAAAAATAATAATAATGTGACCAAAGGTGGGAACGATTTGTCTAATAAGTTAATGAACTTATGCTTATCAATCATTTCTCAATTTGATCTCAATTAGAGTTGTTAATATAACGGGCGAGATGATTTGTCTACGCGTCGTCAGTTGGTACTCGGAGTGCCCAAGATATATAGGTTAATATTTGGATATCAATCCCGAGTCTATAACGATTTCGATTGAATATCCGACTACAATTAAATGACCCAGTGGTTAACCAAAATCAACAACATAAACTAATTCCTAAAATTAAGGTGCTTATTGGCTTGTCCATTAGCCACAAAATTAACGTCTTATACACATGTCCGACTTGAGATCGGATCGGATTTAATTGATCGCCTGTTATATCGAAATATGTTAATTTTATTATTTGTTACAAGTACTAGTTTTGGAATCAACAATTGGATTTTAGTTTCAACATAAAAAGAAAAGAAAACAAAACATTATATACGAGTATATATATAACAGTTTGTATTATTATATTTAAAGATGGAATGAAGAAGGCTAACGGAAAACGTCACCGTCCCATAGCAACGATAAATTCAAAACTTCTATTAAGAAAATTTTCTTTTTCGAACTTATGTAATCATCTAAATTTTAAAATTTTCGACCTACGGAAAGTATATTTTAGAACACAAAACTTTAAATTCAATAAATTAAATAACTAAAGTACATAAAATTTGTAGACCTAATTTGGTAGGCTATAATTAAGTAAAAATACGAGATTGAAATCTTTTGCACATGGAAATTGTATCAAGTGGGACTACCAAATTGTTTTATTATTGTTGTTGTTGTTGTGAAGGCTAAAATACATAATTTGGACCTACTTTGCACATGCTTTTCTTAAGACTTCATAAACTCCTTACAATTTTGTTGTATATAATATAATGTTTTTTGGACGTTTTTTGTGTCATGTTATAGTTAATGTGTGTGAAATATATCAAATGGTTTTGGAGTAAGGTATAGTCATGACTTCATTGTTGGCACGACAATAAGGTCCCCATTTTTCTGATATAAATATCGTCTAGATAGAAATTACGAATTAATTGGAAAACAAAAGTATTGAAATAAAATAGGTTTTATAGCAAATATTATCTTTATTATACTTCATTTCAGAAATACTACATTCATTTCAAATTTTGGAATAGACTACCTTAATTTATTTATTTTTTTGTTTAACATTTCGACATTTCTACATTTATAAGTTATTTTATAGCTCATGACATAATATTCGTTTACAAAACTGACAAAACTCACTCCATGACTAACATAACCGTCAAAATCCCTACACTTTCTAAGTGCATTGTTGAAACTTTTACAACAGTTATTACTTATTCGATAACATAACAAATTAAAATCAAATTAATCCACAAAAGCACGTGCCAAGCAAGGTAAATGTCGAAATATTGACAAAATGGCCTAAACATGTACGGAGTATTTTGGTAGTTTATTAAAAAAAACAATTAAAGATATTTTTTTCCAAATTTCAAAAATAAAG
This sequence comes from Gypsophila paniculata, assembly GCA_032274805.1. Classification (NCBI taxonomy): domain Eukaryota; kingdom Viridiplantae; phylum Streptophyta; class Magnoliopsida; order Caryophyllales; family Caryophyllaceae; genus Gypsophila; species Gypsophila paniculata. Next base: position 122,907 of record JAUEKU010000001.1, read on the forward strand.
GTAATATTTCTCAAAGTGAGATATAATAATAGTAGTAATATTTGCCAAAAAAATCCAAAAAAAAATAAAAAAAAGAATCATTCAACAAATAGCAATTAATGAAGCGCACGAGGCTTGTACAATGAAGTGGGAGAGAGATTCGAACCGAGGACATCTTTTATTAGTAAGGCCTGTTCTTTTGGACTTAATTTCAGGTCGTTTCAGTTCAGTTCAGGTCCATTAATT
>JAUEKU010000001.1:147462-158573 GCA_032274805.1 Gypsophila paniculata
ACATAGTTTTGTGGTTGTTGTTGTTGTTGTTGTTGTTGTTGTTGTTGTTGTTGTTGTTTTTGTTGTTGTTGTTGTTGTTGACGACTTGCTGTTGATGTCATTCTTGACATTTTAATTCGTACGTTCTAGTCTTTTTTTCGTTAGCTGGCCTCAAATTATTTTGGTATCGAGACTCGGTTGTTGTTGATGATGTTGACGACTTCTTGTTGTTCTTAATGGTTATGACGACTTCTTTTTGTTGTTAATGATGATGACGACTAATTGTTGTTGTTGTTGTTGTTGATATTGTTCTTATCATTCGTGCAAATTACTTAACTTAGTACACTCGTGTGGTAGCTGATGTTTTTGCTAGATGTACACTGTGTCAATAGTTTCAGCATTGTGTGAATTTATTGTTATTTGTTTTACCTGCAATTGATGTCATTGGTTTAACGTGCTTCGGATATTCACTTATGGTAGCTGGACTCGACTGGAATCAAACCCAAATCGAGTTGAGTACTTGTCGAATTATGACCAAGATGATGGTGGATCGTCTTTTCTTAGTACTCCGTTTATAATTTCTGGAGGTCTAAAGGAATAGAGGAAGGCCTTGATCAGTAGGACTCAATTTTAGTTCAGTTAAGCTTTTCTCAATACAATTTTGTTCTTCAGTTCAATTCCGTTAAGATAATTTCAGCCCAAAAGAACATGTCCGAAAAGTTAGCGGGCATTTCACACGTGTGTAGCTATGGAGTTTGGTTAAGAGGGGATTGATTAGACAACTTTATTGGTGTATTATAGTATTAGTACACTGAAAAATCTAGGTAGAGCCTTTAAGTAATGATTAGCTACATGTTTTTTGGCATCTTTAAAGAATTGCTTAAAAAACTAATGCAAGAATCTTAATTAGTGAATGTTAGTACAAAATAATTATACTAAGAAAAAGTGGAGCCAAGTTGATGAGTTGTGTCTCATGGTCACACTATCTATGGTGAATCATGTTTGCTGCTTTCTTAAATCCAACACACTGCAGCAATTTTTAGTGTAAATGGCCAAACAGCATTATGGAATTCTTTCTACTGCTGTCTTTTGTTCACTGTCTTCAGCCTGAATTCAGACAATGATGCTTCTTAATCATCATCTTGTTCCTCTTATATATCCATGGGCCATGGTATTAAATCCCGGTTTCATACTTGATCTCATAATTGGTCGTTGCGTCTTGAGCTTAGTCATTGTGATCTATTCTTGGTCGATATAGCCTAAAAATGCCTCAAAACGCTTATGAGTCGATCAAAATATAAGTGTCGAGGCAAATATTTAAAACCATGGAAATCTTTTTTTCTACTCGAAATGAGTTTCTCATTTATTTTCCATTATCTCATTTAGGTCATGTTCTTTTGGACTTCTAGAGCTGAACTGAATTGAACTAAAACTGCTGTATTTTGGATACTATTATCTTGCAAAACGTATCGCAAGAAGATGTTATTTATCTATATGAATAAAATGCTATGGTTTTCAACTTTTCATGTATTTTGGTTGCTATGGTTTTATCTGTATGCCAAAGTATCATTGGTTTAAATTTGAAGTCTAAGCTTTACCTCAATGTATGAGAACATAGAACATTAAAAAATAGGAAGATATGCAGGATAACTACTAGAGTAGTAGATGAGCTGACTTGGTCCCTACATATTATTTTTATATCAATTTTTAAGAAATAATGTAGAATCAAGAACCCACTGTCATCCCTGTCATGCTTTATTTTTCTGATCTTTTTAGAAAGCCTTTCTTTTCAATTGTGGCCACTCTTATAATGTAAAGGGTGAGGATAAAAAAGAAGAAGAAAACAGAAATCTTAATGCTGAAGAATTATTATCCTTTATGATTTGTGCAATGGAGATGCTTGCTTTGCATTAAAGCAGTCATATAGATTACATTCCTCATCACTTACATTGTCTCTAGGATAAAAGTAGGGAAAAAAAAAAAAAGAAAAAGAAAAAGATAGAATCACCTACAACTTTTTTTTTGTTTTTTTTGGATTAAACAACTAGGCTAAAAGTTTTTGTTTTTGAAGGAGATTCTTCTAGTGGTTTTGAGGGACAAATGCTTTTTTTTTTTGTACAGATGCTTAGACATTATCAAATTATCCTATAGTCATTGCTCAACTAGCTTATTTGTCTTTGTGATATTTAATGTGTTTTTCGTCTTGTTTGTCGACTTGCACGAATCGAATCTGCAAGGGTCTGCCTCACTTAGCAACTGAACAACTTCGTTCATTGTTGGGCGAGGATTTGGGGACCTGGCTGTACAGCGTATGGCTAAACGTAGGACTTGGATCATATCGTCTCTGAATGAAACTGGAATTTGTTTGTCCATGATTTGCATGGCTCCTTCCTTAGTCTCTGCCTTGGAACATACCCAATTTATGATGTTCTTGTTCTCCCCAAACTCTGGCTCCACCGGCTTCTTTCCTGTAACAATTTCCAATAACACTACTCCGAAGCTGTAAACGTCACACTTGGTTGTTGCCTTGGAAGAATTCGCGTAGTCTGAAAAAATGTTTTGGTGTTAGATGACTTTAACTGATTCAATACATGACAAATTGCTATGAATTCAACTAGATGGCTTGATTGAAAACTACGTCATTGACAAACTTAGGAACTCATAATAATTCCTTGATCAAAATGATTGGTTTAGCCCGTCAGATTATAGACATTGTGGGATTTTAAGGTTAGGGTTGAGTTTTTAACCTTTCTAACTTTTATGATCTCATCTTGTCCTGTAAGACCGTTTTAATGAAGTATTTTATCTACAATTTTTGCTTGTAATGTCATGCTTTCATATGGTTCCTACTTTGTTATAAACAAAATTGGCTGTGTATATATGAGTCCCTACTGTCGTAATGCTTATGAAAACTTAGATCAAATGTCGAGATTTAGAAATTTACCTGGGTCCATGTAACCGTAAGTCCCTGCAACTACAGTATGGCTAGAATCTTTCCCAACCTTTGCTTGCATGACCTTGGCAACCCCAAAGTCTGCAACCTTAGGCTGATAATCAACATCAAGGAGGATGTTCGACGACTTAACATCTCTGTGGACAATTGGCGGAAGCAAATCATGATGAAGATAAGCTAAACCTTGGGCGACCCCCAAGGCAATCTGGTGGCGGGTTGGCCAATCAAGTAAGGTCTTTCCTTTATGAAGGGCATCCCAGAGATTTCCATTTGGCATGTACTCATAAACCAGCAAGCTGCAATCATAGCTTGTGAAACAACAAAATAGTTTGACAATGTTTTTGTGTCTGATGCTTCCAAGAGTCTGAACTTCTGTCTCGAGTTCCTTATCCGGAAACAATTGGTCCTCGGACACAGAGTCCTTTGTCTTCTGGCTCCATAGCTTCTTCACAGCAATGACTTCCCCGGTGCTTAGCCCTATTCTGTACACTGTTCCAGATCCTCCGTGACCAAGTATGTTTTTATCAACCATAGATTGCAAAATTTCACGCTGATCAAAGCTGATTCGATGGAAGCTTTTTACGTCATATGAACATAACGACGATGACATGGCCTCATCGTGCCCTATAGCTGATATGTCTTTGCTTACCCAGCGTTTCAGGAACAAGATAGCTCCAACAAGAAGAATGATTATTGAGGCTAGAACTACCCACAGATGGCTCAGTCCCTTATGACTGTAGGTGTGCTGACATAGTGGGAAGCTGCTATCTGATGCATTTGTGTATGATGTCACACAGAGCCCTGGATTTCCTAAGAAGCATTCTTCCAGACCGGCGTTGATAAGGGACGAAGGAATTGGACCAGAAAGATGATTATACGAGAAGTTAATCGAGTTGGGAAGTATAGCAGAAAGATTTTCAGGGATTTTTCCTGTCAACTGGTTGTTGGACAGATCAAGGACATTTAATGACTTCAATTGAGGAAGAGAATCTGGGATGGAAGAAGTGATTTTGTTGTTTTGTAACAACAAAAGATTTAACTTCTTAAGAAACCCAATTCTATTAGGTAAAGGGCCAGAAAAAGCATTGTTGCTTAGATCAATTTTCACTAGATTGACTGCACCAGAAATCTCTGGAGGCAGAATTCCTGACATTCTGTTGCTCTGAACAAATAGTTCTGACAGATTTTTGGCATTCCCAATTGACGGATATATAGGACCCGTCAATTGATTAAATGCTATATCAATCACAAAAACATGGGGCAAACTGAAAATTCCCTCTGGCACTGGGCCCTCTAACTGGTTGTTGCTAACACGGAAACGTACCAGTGATTTGCAGTTTCCATAAGTCTCAGGAATGCTTCCTGTAAACATGTTGGATAAGACCAGAAAGAAGATAAGTTGACCTCCATTGCAGATGTATGGTGGCAGATTCCCAGTAAGATGATTCTCTGACAAGTCTAACAGATACATGTTTGACAATTTGCCAAGATTCTTGGGAACCTCGCCTGTCAGAAAGTTATCATACACTGATAAGGTGTTTAGAGATGTGGAATCACCCAAGCATGATGGAATCTCTCCCGTGAGGCTGTTGTTGTAAAGCTGTAAACAACGAAGCTTAGGAAGACGACATATTGAATCAGGTATTGTTCCCGTTAGTCTGTTCACTGACATATCGATATCCATGAGGTGTGTCAGATTTCCCAACTCGTCTGGTATGGTGCCTGTGAGAGAATTGTAGTAAAGCATGAGGAACTTTAGGTTCCTCAAATTTCCGAGTTCAGGTGGAACTTGACCTTTTAGGTAGTTTCCACTTAGCTCAAGATCGACAAGTGATGTCATATTTCCAATCCATGGTTGGATTCTACCCTGAAGCATGGATGTTGACAGGACGAGAGACCTAAGCCTGGTTAAGGAAGTGATATTCTCTGGCAGTTCCCAGAGATTTAGCTTTGCGTTCTCGTTGAAATTTATCACCTCCAGATTGGTCAGGTTGGTGATGGATATCGGGAAATCCCCCGTGAAGAGATTGTAGGACAAGTCAAGTACACGAAGGGACTTCATTTGGCCAAAATTAGGGAGCTTTCCTCCAAGATTCAAAAAGCTCATATTGATCACTTCTAAGAGAGAACAATTGATTATCTCATCAGGGAAAGTTCCTAAGATTATGTTGTTACTGATGTCGAGAGCTCGAAGCTCGGGCAGGTAGGAGCATACATCCGGTGGAAATGACCCTTGTAACAACCAGCCTGAAATGTTAAGCCCTGTTACTTTGCCACGGAAATCACAGGTAACTCCCGTGTAGTTACAATACGAGTTCTCTCCCTTGGCAATCCAATCAGATAAGGATTTCCCTGACAGAGACTTTTTCATGAGGGTGAAATATTGAGATTGCTGATCGCCACTAGTGGCATGTATAATGTTTACCAGCAATAGAAATAACACGACGAGAGTTAAGTTGATACATTTTAGAGCCATGGTTAGAAGTAAAGGAAGACGGAAAACCGAGAAAGAGAAAAGGAGACAAGATTTTTTATTTTTTTCTAATTTTGTTTTATTAATGTGTTGTTTGTTGCAAGTGAAAGAGTATAGAAGAGGAGAAGAAGTATATAGGTAGCATGATTGTGATGCAGTTGATGTAAAGAGAAGGTTCTTCCAGGACTACTCACTGCTAAAGAGAGGATACATATCTAGTATAAAGAGACTTTATGCTGTACCCACTTAACATAATGCAGAGAATAAGGTCTTGTATGTATATGGTTATATCAGTATATATGTGTCTGAATAAACTGTGTCATTTTCCGATTATTATTCTACGATTAGGCCAATCACCGCCTTTCGATACGATCGGTCTTTTTTTATTTGGCTCTGATCGCCACATCAGTACTGTTTGTTTTCGATGTATTCTCAATCAAAACGTACTTGTTCTTCCATTTGCAGGCTTTACTACCCAAATTCTTTTTGGTGGAGCATCATCTGCATGGTAACTTTCAGCAATTGTCAATGATTCCCTGATTCATTTTTAAAACGTTTTACTCCAGCTTTTTATCATTTGGTTGATATTTGTGGTGTTCAACATAGATAGGTAGCTCAATTTGGTGAAAACCATGGTTAAATCAAGGTCACGACTCCGAAACGTGACCGTATTATATAGGTTTTGAAGGTCATCCCGACTTTATGTTACTCTGTACTACATTTAAAAGGGATATTGGGCCGAATTAAGCGAGATTAGGTTGCAACAGCCGCTACCGAAACTGTGACCAATACCAAGCTTTAATACTATAGCTATAATTGTCTAGTGATAGGTTTTAAATATAGTGAAAATGGGCCATAGACAAACTTGATGGAGCTTGGTTTTGAACTCACTTCATAAGTACCACTTTAGCCATGCATGAACTTGCATGGTGACTTAGTGAGTGAGTCATATAGCGCCTATGTCAAACGATAACTTATTACTCCTTCCCATTCTTTGGATTTGCAACATTTTTCACTTTTGGCTCATTCAGTGGATTTGCAACATTTCCTAAAATGCCTTTCACATAACTTATTTTATTCCACATTTTTTCTCTCTCCTTACACACATCCACCCATTATCTTAATAACCGTGTCATTTGTACTTGTAGCAAATCCAAAGAATGGGAGGGAGTATAAGACGGTCTTACTCAAAATTTTCGCTTTTTCTTAATGATAAATTCTCATTTTTTATTTGTGTTGCAGTGACTTTTACTCGTATGAAACAATCTTGTAGGTGATCTCTTATCTAAATCATTTGGACGTGTTTCTTTCCCCGGAGATTGGTTTCTCTTTATACAGGTAAGTAGACAATTTAGTATTTTGCATGTATATCATCAATAAAGTTTGCATGTTAATATTTTATTATAAGGTTCTCGCTACATAGCCTTTTGTGTCAGCTTTTAGTGCTGATCGAACATGAATGCTTGCTTTTATGTGTTGTTGGCTAACAAGGTTATTGGCTCCTACACATAATTAAGTTAATTAGTGATTGTTAGGCCCCACATTTCGAATTAATTTCTAATAGGTGATAGCTTTACTGATTAATTATGTTGATACACTTCATACAACTCGTATTACTTTTTATTTTTTTAGTTTTATTGTGATGAAAAGATGGACGATATTAGATTTGATACATGAATATATTGAATACATGCATTGGTGACTTGGTGGTGATTAGTTTTCATAACATACAAGAATATTAATAATGTATTTGATGTGTGTATTTGTTTTTTATATAGGGAAAATTTAGAGATACGGTGTAAATGTGAGAGAGATGTAGCCACAACAAATATCTGTTACGTGAGGACTTTCGATCATAAAGAGAGGATAGATAGCCAGAATAAGTATGTTTTGGGTCTTAGGCTGGTGTAATTGTGCGAGTGTGATCAAGTACTAATCCTAAGACTTGTACGCGGAACCACTTCATATTGATCTTCTTAACTTTCCTTCTTTTTTGAGTAAACGTTAATTTTCATAACAAGTTATCGCGCTGTCGACATAAGAAATACGGCCCAAGGTTTTAGTCATTTGCTTTTTTTTTTTTTCAAAAGAAGTCCTCGGGCATTTTTCGTGTGTTATATATTTGCTGCTGCATGAGTCAACTCAACGCTCCTTTTGATACAACATGTTGATACTTCATTGTAAGCCAAAAACGTCAATCTTTTACATCGTAGCAAAGTTATTGTGCAACAGTTTGACATGCATCTGCATTCGATATTTGCGGTAGAGTCTGATTACTGTATGTTACTTTGTACTTGTTACGTACTACTAGTAGTATTTATAACGATAGAATAGATAGAATGTGCTAGCTGATGAATTACCTAGCTTGCAAAATTCTATGAACCTATAGCAGAAAAACCCTTATCTAGGTGTGGTGGTGTACCACATTCCATGTATAATCATAGCCATATTATTGTATAGGGAAGTACAATGACGTGTTTGTAATTCGTATGCTCTTAAAGTATAAACTAATTGGTTTGTCTTCACCATGCAGATGCTTTGCTTAAATAAAATACCAAAGAATCAAATTGTATCACATAGTCTCGAAAAAGATGGTTTGCGTAAGACCATTTCTTTTTATGCGTTTATTTATCATACGCCTTATAGTTTTGAGATTATAAGACGGTTTTATAGAAAACTTACTCAATTGTATAGCAGGGTTTATACGAAAACTCGGGATCAGTGATATATCTATCAAGTTGTTCCTTGACTCAATGGGGTATGTGAATAAATTCTTGTTCCTTCTATCATTTTCCACTAATTTTTTTTATCATTTTACTTTTACCTTTCTAGGTGTGAATACCATTCTTCCATCATCTAGGCTTTAATCGATTCATTTTTTTATGGTGCCTTGGGATAATATTAACTCAGTAATTCTTTTGACTTATCAAAGCACCAAAGAGCAAAAATGGCCAAATGGGCCTTGATGGGGAAAGCCCATAAAGGTTTGTGAGCCCAAAAGCTAGAATCATATGCTCTCTAAATGATGCAGAGGGTGGCTAATAAAGGAAAGATGCCCACTCATAAGAGCTATTGGCTACTGATTTTGACAGTTTCAGATTCTGCGTATCTGACTTGGCTTTCTCTTGTTGAAAGCCTTTTTTTTTTCTTACAATATATATCTTGCATTAGACTCGTTTCTATCCATTATCTCTTTAAGTTTGTTTTTGAATCGGTTTTTTAAGAGATCATATAAGTACTGAAGAGTAGCCTTAACTAAAATTTTACCACTAATAGTTTGCCTAAAACACCTGTACAGAATGGGTGAATCATCCCAAAGAGAAAAACGTACAAAAATGGGTGGATCGAAGGGAGTATTTAACAATGTCTTAGTGACAAAAATTGACCTCAGAAAAAGATAATATGTTTTGTGTGGTAAGACTTGTTTAGATTAATAAATTATCAGGACTATAATGTGATGCATATAGTGGAAGAGGCATCAAGTACCCTCTAATCCTCTAGTGGTAAAAGATGCATTGTGTTTTATGTTACTTGGTCTCTTCCTATTGTTTGACTTACCATGTTGAGTAATCAAGACTTCAGAAATAAGTAATTGGAAATCAAAACCTAGGAGTTATACATAAATGACAGGAAGTAACTTAATTTTTGTAGGATCATAGCCATGACCTTGAACGGCCCAGAAAGAATCAAATTGACCCAAAAGTGACTTGAACCGAAGTGACTCCAACTCGAAATAGTTTAACTTTTAGCTAGCGATGGTTCAGGGTGGTGTCGTGCCGCTAGTTGTGCTGTGCCTCGTGCCTAATCCACTGATTTGGCCCGACTTGGGCCTTCATGCTATGTCGTGCCTTACTTAGATTTCAGTGTATTTACTCTGTATTTTAAAAGTAGCGTGACTATATTTTGTAAGCTCGTTTACCAATCAAAAGACGTGTGCTTCTTTCTTTCCTCTTGTGGAAGCTGGAAACTGACCAATGATTCAATCTTTGGAAATGTGTAGGGTAGGCTTTTAGTTTTCATGGCAGGCTTTTGATCAAAAAACTAAACTTGAATTTATTCCTGAGGTTAGTGTCGTATCTCATTTTAGTCAGACACTAACCTCAGGAATAAATTTAAGTTTAGTTTCAATCTTTGGAAATGTGTACTCACAATGTCTATCTTAGCTTTGTCAGAAACTCGAAATGAAGAGCGGACAAGCGCACTGGTCGGCTGTTCACGTATTCCACCACTTTATCCAATTGTCATCATATTAATCTCTAGAAGAACACCTGTAATTTGCAAGGTCAAACCATGCTTTTATTTTCAGCTACAACTCTATTAAGGCAGCATCATCTTTTCGGGTAATACTTGATTTCATCAATAATTTGAGCATAATGGCGCTTATGAAAATGGTCTATTACATGTTGCGAAGCAATTAGACAGAAACTGTAACCCGGTGGTGAGGCTGTCTATATTTGATTGTCTGATCCCGCCCTACTTAGATTAGAGATCTTTAGAGGCTGTGTGATTCAAAGACGGCTTCAATTGTCAAACTCATCTATGATGTGGAAACTTGTCATATATTTGGCCTATAATGACGGGTTGAAATGACGTGTTGCAGTGAAATAAAGTGTCAAAGTAACATATATAGCCTTGAGGCAATCGGGTAATGTGGGTGTTGTTAATAAATTTGGTGCTCTATCTGGTGGGTTAATATATTAGGAAAGTGAGCTGCATGAAATGTGAGTACAGGATATAGAGATTAGTGTCGTATCTCATTTTCAGCTGCTGGATGAAGAGAATATGAGATAGCTTTCAATTCCACTCAACACTCAAGACATCTAATTCCCGTTCATCTGCGAATTTACAGTGTTTCAGGCTTTTCGGCCCTCAAAGTATCTCTGATTTAGTGAGCGGATACTGACAGATTCTGGATTACCAATTCACACAATAGTTTGACTTGTGGTTCTCGCTTCTACTACTGCTCTCCAATGACTGCACATTTTGAACGTGATTTCTGACTTTTTATTGAATTTCTGATACTCATCATCTGATGTCGTGAGCTGTTAGGATTGGTGGTCAAAGCTGAAGCAAGTTAATTAATTTCAGCGAATAGGCTTTAACATTAGTAAATGCTAGAGTGCCAACTGATTTGACAGACTTGGTGTTCAACTAATGATAGCTCATGGCTGTGCTTTCTTGGATATGCTTAGGTAAAATGTAGTTTCAGCCGAGTCATCTATGTTCAACACGAGAATAAAAAATGAATACTCTGCACGACGTAAGTATATGTGTTTGTACATGTGTGCACTTCTGATTTTTTTTTTTTTTTTTTCAAGACTTCACAATAAAGTTACGGTACTAGATTGTAGTCGAGGTACGCCTAGGCTATAGAGAGTAATTCTGCTGGGTCAGTGAAAAATGTTGAGGCCTGAGGGTTTGAAATTGACCAAAATTATGTTTACTGCATAATCCAGTTGATATTTACTTGGTTCTGTTATGTGGTATAGAGTATTACATGAATGTAGGCCGTCAACAGGATTCTAGTATTAATCAACAACACTAGAAATTATGTCCTATTTTCTTCTTCAACCCTTTATTAGTACCTTCATTTTGTTTTTTCAAATGCTGTTGATTTTCTCTTCTCATTTTGTTCAACCTTTTGCTGAAGGTTCTAACTAACCATGTTGTCGATGAAATTTCAGATGAGCTGAACTTGAAATGATG
>JAUEKU010000001.1:166982-181259 GCA_032274805.1 Gypsophila paniculata
AATTAATTAACCTCATGTCAACCTAAACTAACGAAAAATTAACTTTGTTAGAAGCAGAAGTACCATGGGAAGAAAAGTGAAACCTCAATGGTACCATAGACACATTCTTAAAAGGAGGGGTATCATGAGAAAAGTGGCAAACCTCAGGGGTACCATGTGAAATTTTCCATATTTATTTATGAAGTACAAAGTATTAATTAGTCTCTTATGAAACTGTTGTATGACGTCGTATATAATTTTGATATTGATTTTACATTTCCTTTAATGACAGTCATAAATGAAGTTCACAGACATTATAAGACCATTATTAAACTTTGTACAACAGTCTTAGTTTAAAATTTGTGTTTATTTATTTAGGGGTTTTTTGTCAGGTCATACCTTACATTTACCCCATTTTGCGATGAACTACCTTACATTTATTTTTTTTTTCCAAAGAACTACCTTTCATTTTCAAAAATTTGCCAAACATACACCACCACCTAACCATTTTCGTCAATTTTTTGACATTGACTGTCATTGACTGACGGAATGCTCATTTCCTCCATTGTTGAGGTCAGTTTTCCTAAATTTCTTGTCTCCATTTTTTCATCCACATTTTTTTCCGTCCATTCTTATATCTCTCCACACTAAGATTTCATATTCATCTAATTTTTTTCTTTATCCCTATATGAAGCTTATTCAATTGAACATTTCCTTTTTTTTTTATCCCACTCATTTTATTCAAAGTCACTTAATTCAAATCTTACATCACCCATCCTATTTCCCAATTCAAACATCAATTTTTTGTTTGCTAAATATACCTTATCTATATTAAAATCATAATTCCTAATTCTTTATATGTTTTCTTATTTTGATTTTATGAACCTTAATTATTTTGAACACATGTTTTGGATTTCTTTTAAAAATCATTAGGATTGTGATTGTAAAACTTACATGAAATTGGTGTTCGAATGTTCAATCGAACGAAAATTGCAACGTCTTTTTGGGTGAAGAGTTCAAATAGAAAGGAAAATTGAAAAACTCTAAATTAAATTGGGGAAAAATTTAGTTTGGAGAGAATTGAGAATTGTAGGAAAAAAATTGAGGGAAAACGGAATGGAGATGGAGGTAAGAAGGGGGGAATAATTTCAAAAATGGATATTTCGTCAGTCAATGACGGTCAACATCTAAAAATTGACGGAAATGGTTAGTTGGTAGTGTTTGGCAAAATTTTGAAAATGAAAGATAATTCTTTACAAAAAAATAAATATAAGATAGTTTCTCAAAAAATGGGATAAATATAAAATATGATCCGACAAAAAACCTTTTATCTAGTGAGCATATGAAACATCCACATCTTAGGTCTAGTTGAAGTTAGTCAGTGACTATCTTAACAAATGCTAACATAATATAGGGCCTTTTTGGCGTTTGGTCGTAAAAGCATTGTTTTGATATGAAAACAGCAAAACCTTGTGTCAGAGCAAGTCGTATTGTATAGGGAGTAGTTTCTCTCGTTACCCCTCTATACTGCTATACGGCTACACAAATTTTTAGTAAATTAAAGACGGGTTAATTAATGCGAATAAAATGAAAATAAGATTTATAGGTCAGGAAAAAATAACAGATTTATCTTATATATATAAGTGGGATAATATTTGATCTATATATTATTAAGATGGACAATTCGTTTTAAAGAAGATTTATTGATATGATTATACCCCTCCGAGGCTCCAAACATAACTACTCCCTTTTACGGAGTATTTTTTACTTCCTTGCATTTTTTTGGTGATAATAAAAAAAAAATACTAAATTTAGTTAAGAAAATGATTGAGTAATTAGTTGTATGATAAAAATTAAGATGAACGGACAATCTAATTTGTTGAATTTTAAAACTACTCCGTATTAATTACGGTGTATGTTTTGAGGAAAAAAAAGACAAAAGAGTTAGTTTAAAAATTATGGTAAAAAAAGTACTCCCTCAATTCAATTCCAAACCCCCCATCCACTATTCCCAACTCAAAAGAAATCGATTATTCTCGACAATCTATAAGAGTAAATATAGTCATGTGGGATCTTGTTAGATTCGTCTCAAGAATTACAATAATATTATTTAATTTTATATTTTTTTATAATACAAAATTAAATATATTTAATTTATAAAATGTGTGTGATAAAGCCGAATGGGGGGGTTTGAAATTGAATGGAGGGAGTACTTCGTAGTGAACAAATAAAACTCGCATGCAAAAGAATAATTATGTAAATAAAATATGAGAGAAAAAGTTCAAATGATTGTCGAAAAAATAATGTCCATAACAATGGTCATTTTTTTTTTCTAATCAAGTGCATGCATTAATTTGCATCCACGATTTGTGCCTCTCAATCAAACGTAGTACCGATTGTACGTACATTTGATATAGCACAAGTGACGATGTAAAGCATTCCAAATGTATGGAAATATGGTACTCCACACGTACTTTTCATCCATTCCCCACATCTATCTCCTAAACGTACTCCTAGTCCTAGCACGCCTTTCCTTACAAGTTACAATTTGTATATACACACATGAATAATGAGTACATGACCGAAGTCCTAAATTCAATTCGATCCAATTCAATTGGCCTATTTTTATAGATCGTTCAAGATCTTAAAATTTTGACTTATGTTCCGAACGTTGACACTATTATACTTAGATATGATATGTTATTAATTCATGATTAGTATTTATATTTGATCTATCAGTAGCACAAAGTCTAAAAAATAATATTTCATGTGTAAAAATATTTCGTTTTACATTTTAATTACCTATTTAATTGGACATCATTTATTGATTTATAAGACAATTTTTCAAAAATTTTACCTAAAAGCCAAATTAGCATATCGAATTCGAACGACATGATACAAACACAAAGTTTCTAAAAAAGAAGTGAAAAATTATTCTCTTTTGCCCTCTATTTACCTATTTATTATGGTTTATTTATAGAGATTTATCCTCATACATAAAATTTGTTTCACCCTTATCTAGAGTTGGTCATTTGGACAAGTTTTTGGAGTTCCAAGGTCACAAACTACCCCTTGTCTCGTGGTGTTTGTGAAGCCAATGACTTGACAAAATATACTTGTAGTCTCGTTGGTTAGCATTTCGTATCCTCTGCCGACCTCCCACACTCAATTATCACATTCCCCCAAACTGCGTACTCTTCCAAGGTTAATTGGCTCATGCATCACGACGTACAATCTATCCCTTATTTTATCTACACATCGTAGTTTTCAATTTATATCCAAATGAATAGCCATCGTAACTATAAAATGGATTCCCATTCTTAACGCACGGTTTACCGCAGTAGTACGCATACGACGGTCGATTTATGAGTAAATGTAACTATAGTACTTGTTGTAAACATAGATACTTAAACTACTCAAAGTATCAAAAATAAAAATTAAATAATTAATTTTGAGTTTAAATATCAAATTTTATCTTAAATTAATTATTTAAGCTCTAAATTAGTACTCCGTACCATTTAACAATTTTGTTATTTGGGTCAATCTAAACAAAAAAAGTCAATTGGGCTAATAGGTCAAACCCATTATTGGCCCATGCATAAATCAAAGTCCAATCAAAATATGATTTGAAATTTCACGCAATAGTTATTAGTAGTATATGAGATTCGGACCAAATAAATCCCACGAAAAAAGAGAGAAAATTTCGGATTAAGTTAATGTTGATGAAATTTGAATCTCAAGTCATGAGTTTCACCCGTCAAGATTTTACCAATTGAGCTAGGTAACATCTGCTACAATGCCCAATATTAATATTAATGTATTCAATATTTATTTATTTATTTTTGTTTCACTAAAAAATTGAGACGTATTCCCTCTATTCAACTCCAACTTGTACATGACATCATGACACATATGCCAATGCGAGTTTTGTAACGTTAATATCTTTAGTTGCACATTATAAAAAATTATATAAATTTGATATTAATATTGTATTGAAGAAGACGAATCAAACAAGATCACACATGACTATATTTTCACTTATATATTGTTGATAATTTCAAATATTCTCTCAACACTTAAATAGTGTCAAAAAGTGTCATGCACAAGTTGGAGTTGAATGGAGGGAGTAACACGAGTCTTCAAGAAAGCAAGGGCGAAAACTTGGCGGCAAAACAACATAACAAATCATGACGTGGCAGCTTCTAATTGGACAACACATGTATGTAATGCATGCGACATTATTTTCCCGCGCAAATTCGCTGAAGATTCCAAAATAAGGCGCCTCTTTTAGAGAGAGAAACAAACTCATAAAAAAGAAAAAGAAAAAGAAAATAATCAACTCAAAAAAAAAAAAAAAACCCCAAATTTCTAGGGTTTACTATTCTTCAGCTCAGATCTATCTAACGGTACGTACTTCGTCATCAATTTTCTATCTTATTTTGAAAATTAGGGTTTTCGGCAGTTTATGTGATTGATTTTTTTTGATGAGTAAGCGTTGTGAAAGACCGTCTTTTTTAAGACTTTGTGTTTGATTGTGATTTTGGTGCGGAATTTTCAGGTTTTATTCTTCAGCTTAGATTTTTCAAAAGGTATGTAATTCGTCGTCGAATTTCGATCTTATTGTGAAAATTAGGGTTTATGATTTTGTGATTGTAGTCAATTGAGGAGAATTAGGGTTTTGGTTGAGGTGTTGTTTTTTTTCTTCATCTAGCTTTGTTTTTTTATGATTTTTTTTTTTGCGGTGTAAGTCTTGTGAAGGACCGTCTTTCACATACAAATTTTAAGATGATCAATGAATGAAGGCATATTATATACTCCGTACTATGTAGTTAGGGAGAAAAAGAATTTGTATTTTTGGTTGGTGTGTTGTTTGTGCTCTTCATTTTGTTTTACTTTTTGTTTTTTTAGTAATTTCTTATTTTTGACAGTGTTTCTGATGATTGTTTTGTGGCGTACGTCTTGAGGAAGATCGTGTTTTACATTCAAACAGTAAGACCATAAATAAATTAAGGCATAGTAAATATGTAGCTAGAGAGAAAAAAGAAATGTTCTGTAAATCATATTTTTTTTTTAAGAATGTGTTATTGGTTGAGGTGTTGTTTGTGTACGTTTGTTTTCTTCATTTAGTCTTGCTCCTGTTCTTGGTAATGTATTATTTTCAGCAGTGTTTTTGATTTTTTTTTTTGGTGGAGTTAGTCTTATGAAAGACTTTACTCAAGTACGTCTCTAATTGGAGAAAAGAAGTGGTTTTCAGACCGTCTTTTCTAAGACTTTGTGTTTTTGATTGTGTTTTTTGGGTGTAGGTTTGTGATTGGTGAACAATTCATGAGTTTATCTGCTGTGAATATGGAGGACATTGAAGCTCGATTTTCTCATCTCTGCAAGGTTCTAATTTCAATCTCAACTGTGATTTACTTTATGTTTCATTATGCTGTGATTTTTGTGGTTTTATCTCCTGTGTTGCTATTCTTTCGTTTTGGATTACGTTTCTTTTAATTGTAGTGTAGCTAATCTTTTAAAATGATGCTCAACACTATTTGGGGAAGCTCCGAGGCACTGAGAATCTGAGATAATGTTGTTGTTGATGCTGTAATTTGAATATTGGGAAATCGTGTGAGTTAATTAGGCATTAAAGTTGGAGTAAAGCTTCATGCATGTTGTCAGTGGCTTTTTATTCAATCTTAGACTTGCAGTCAGTTGTTTACCTATCTATTGTGCAAATTGCCTTAATTTAACTGTTGTATTTGAATACAAATATAACTTGATGATGAGAGGACGTAGGTCGGTTTGGGCCGACGATTTTGGATGATAAGCTAATCAATTTATATTTGTATAAAAAAAGGTCAATTTACTTCATTCCAAAAATAAAAAAGGTGGAGTAATTGAATGGCTGAGACGAAGCGAGTAGTGTTTTGTTTTGCTGTGCTGGATAAATGTAGTTTCCTTTTAAATTTGTTTCTTTCTGGTGTCAGTTTATATATAATGATGATTTAGATGTTGATTTTTCGATGTGAATTTTGGTTGCAGAACCAATTTGCCTTAGATGAAAGGAGATATACCGACGCTTTAAAGCTTTTCAGAGAGAGCAAAAGCATCTTGCTGACTAATACGTCACAAATAGGAAGCAACATGGTACATGATCAGTAGTTATTTGATTATTTTAATGTTTGTTTGCTCCATGCCATCTGTGTAAGATGCAATCAATGTTTTGATTTCTGTATGTGTTTCCTTCCTTTAGCCAGAAGAGATGGAGAAATTCCTGTTTGCTTTTGTTCTCTATGCTGTCAAGCGATTGTGTGGGAAGAGTCCAAGTGGTGCTACCGAGGCAGCTGTGCAAAGTGGACTAAGTTTATGCCAAATCTTGAGAGCAGTGAAGCTGAAGTAATTTTGGTTATTTATGTTTTGGGTATTATGCTGTATTCGGCAGTTGAGTTTAGTATCTAATTGTTCTTTCATGCTGCAGCCTTGTCGACTTCTTCAAGGAGCTTCCTCAGTTCACTGTCAGGGTTGGTCCGATACTAAGCGCCATATACGGTGCAGAATGGGAGAAGATGCTAGAGGTTCATGTCGTTTTTCTTATAAACATTCTTGCCTTGTTGGTGAACATCCGTAATAACATTCATATCCTCTCTGCTCTCTGATACAGGCAAAGGAGTTGCAAGCCAATTTTGTGCACATGAGCTGTCTAAGCAAGTAGGTTTTGCCCACCTTTCCGATTTAAACTCATTCGTTTGACTCTATTAATTGTTATGTACTGTTCTTGGCGTGAGGCTTATTGAAAGATGATTGATAAGTTTCTTTTCAATCATCGACTATCATCGTGATGGTCTCATCATGCTTACTGCTTTGGAATGCCGACTTTGCAATTTGTGTTATTGTTGATACTTTGTATAGTCTCTGAACAACTATGCTAAGCTTTTAGTCTCTGTAATAGACTAATAGCTATGTATGGCTGTGTTTTGTAATATAGTGAATCTTTTTTAGTAAGCTTGTTGGATTCAATATCTCTAGCGGAAAACTTTTGGTGATGGCTTATACTGGCCCTAAAATGAAGAGTTTTAAAATGGAAATAATATTAATCACATCACAAGACAAATTAGCTTTTATATTCAGAAGATGTTATGGTAAGATTGAGATGACCACTGGCTAGACATCCCATGTACATCACAGAAATATATATTGCTTTCAATAGTTGTTGGAGACACCTCTTTTTGATATCTGAAGAGGTCTCTTAATACTAATATATCAAATCTTTAAGTTTTGTCATGGACCCCTGGTATGAATGCTTCGTTTGATTTTGCATGTGTTGTGGAGAAGGAAGTTCTTTTCAGAGTTTTGTTTCCTTATTCACTCCCTATATAATCTCAATGGGATTTGCATGAAAAATAATACTAAACCGTGTAATGGTGGAGTAGACATAGTACTAATAAGGATGTTATCTAGTGCATGCGTTTGGTTGTTTCAAGTTAATAGTACACCAGCCATAATACACGGCCTTTGTTGCAGTCATTATTTCTATAAGTTCTATTTAATGAAGTGATGAAGAAATGATAAGTGCAGAGCTTTGTTGGTGAATGGGTTTTTACGCTATAGTAATGCTGCATTAGTTAATTTAATACGTATTGATATGCTATGAATTGCCTATTTGGAGCTTTTTCATTGAGAATATCTGTGAATTGATTGGGGTTCTCATGTTGATCATAATTTCAAGCTACTACAAGCGTGCATTTCAAGAATTTTTCAAGACAAATGAAGCTGATATGAAATCAGCTGTCACAACCACTTCATCATCAGGCCATGTTTCGGACTACTTTAGGTTTGGATGGCTGCTGTTTCTGGCCCTCCGGGTACATGCTTTCAGCAGCTCTAGAGACCTAGTAACTTGCATCCATGGATTAGTTTCTGTATTGGTAAGCTGTTGGACATTGTTGTCTTGTTTCTATGCTTCTGGATTCCTCAATTTTCATTTTTTTTTATCAGCTTTGGAAAGAATGAAGCTTGTAAAACAGGACAAATTTTTATATTCTGTGCTTCTCTGATCTGATTTCTATTGTTCACGATTTTCAGAATGCTGATAAGTGATGACATTACTATTAAAGTTCTCTAATAAATAGTTGAATATTTCTACAGGCTATCTTGATCATTCATATTCCTGCCCGTTTAAGAAATTTCATTGTTCACGACTCTCCAATTTTCGGTAATTTTTTCTTGATCAATCGGCGTCCTGTTATTTTTTTTGTCGTCCTAGGTCCATTGTTATTGTTTACCTTAAAGGTTGAGGAGTGGTACTTTATAAGAAATTTTTTACAAACTTTTCTTTTGTTTTTTCATGTTCAGTGAAGAAAACAGATAAAGGTGTCGATTTGATTTCATCACTGTGCCAGAAGTATGACACATCCGAAGATGAGGTGATGAGGATGATGAAGAAAGCAAATGATCTTATTTCAGATATTCTGAAGAAAATGCCACAATCAGCATCTGAATCCGTTAACGAAAACCTAGTCAAGTTTAACCCAGGTTGTACGCATATCTTATGCCCCAACAATTCCCAGTAAAAAATCAGTTCCATTATCCTTTTAATTTTTGACAGTGAGATTTTCCTAATGATTTTATTGCTGAGTGCAGATGGCTTAACGTTTTTTAAAGATCTGTTGGAAGATTCCACACTTCAAACACATATAGCCTTGCTAGAGAAGGATTACAATGGTGCAGATTGGAACAAGGGTGACATAGATGAAAGACTCTTTCTAAATGAGGACGACAGCTTACTGGGTTCAGGAAGTCTTTCTGGAGGTGCTGTGTGTATGAGTGGAACTAAGGTATTCTTCTATGTACTCCACACATAAGAATCATATTCATTGACGATAATGCTGTTGTCAATTATTGTCCATTCTGTATCTAGTGACTATTTCCATGGTTTTCGTGATTCTCTTTCCCTGGATGTTTTATTGTCTTTTTCCGGGGAGGTGTATCAGATGCTTTCAAATTGTGAAGCAAAAGACAACTTACTAATGACTTTATTTATTTTATTCTTTTGTTTTCTTGTGCTGTAGAGAAAATTTGATACAATGGCCTCTCCGACTAAAACTCTTACAAGCCCACTTTCACCATGTCGATCACCTGCACGACGTGCAAATGGAGCAAGTGGTTCTAGCAGCTTAAGAGCTCCTACCCCTGTTAGCACAGCAATGACAACACTTAAGTGGCTTCGAACTGTTATTTCTCCACTTCCATCTCAGCCTTCTGCTCAGCTGGAGAAGTACTTTGCGTCATGTAATAGGAATATAAGCAGTGAGGTTGTACGCAGGGCTCATATAATTTTGGAGGCCATTTTTCCGAATAATTTTCTCGGAGAGAGATGTGCTGCTGGAGATCTTCATAAATCAGCCTTCCTGGACTCTATATGGGGACAACAAAGACAACAGGAAGCATTGAAGCTATACTACAGGGTCTTGGAAGCAATATGCACCGCAGAGGCTCAAATGCTGCATGCCAATAATCTGACTTCTTTGCTGACGAATGAAAGGTTCCACAGGTGCATGCTTGCCTGTTCTGCGGAATTAGTTTTGGCTACTTATAAGACGGTGACAATGTTGTTTCCTGCTGTACTTGAGAAAACTGGGATTACAGCTTTTGATCTTAGCAAGGTGATTGAAAGTTTCATTAGACACGAGGATTCCTTACCTAGAGAGCTTAGAAGGCATTTAAATTCCTTGGAAGA
Organism: Gypsophila paniculata; assembly: GCA_032274805.1. Lineage (NCBI taxonomy): Eukaryota > Viridiplantae > Streptophyta > Magnoliopsida > Caryophyllales > Caryophyllaceae > Gypsophila > Gypsophila paniculata. The sequence goes on from JAUEKU010000001.1 coordinate 176,683, forward strand.
GAAACTACTGGAGAGCATGGTTTGGGAAAAGGGATCTTCAATGTACAATTCTTTGACAATTGCAAGACCAATCTTATCTGCAGAAATAAGTCGTCTAGGATTGCTGGCGGACCCTATGCCGTCGCTGGATGCTATTGCTGTGCACAGTAATTTACCATCTTGTGGAGGCTTACCTCTACTTCTCTCTCAGAAGCAAGATACTGCTGAAGGTACCAATACTTCTCCTCCCTACTTGGAATAACCTGTATTCATGTCCTCTAGTGTATTTTAGCAGAATCTTAATATGCAGATGTTCCTCTAGTGGGCTCTTTTATTTCGATAAGTGTTCGTTTGTGGTGGCACTGTGTGCATTGTGGTAATTGGTTTTTACTCTGTTAGGATATAGTTGATGGAGGAAAATAAAAGAAAAATCAGGACTTGAACAACTCGTTAAGATCCTTGACAACTTGCCTTTTTTGGCATTTGTGGTGACACTGTCGTGCAACTCTCGTGCTTGGCTCAAAATGCTCATCTTACTTGGGTTGAATCACATTACATTAGATGGCTGAAACTCTCCCATTGTTAAAAACTATTTTCAGGTTTATTTGTTACCCAACTTGAGTCCATCACATTATGCTCTTCAGTGAGGGAACGCACAAAGCACAGTACAAATTAAACAATTTGCCAAATATAAGGAATTATTTGGCAAATACATACTCCGTAAAAATTTATACGCCTGATATTTAAATTCTAATTTATTGTAGGGCAAAATGGAGAAATGAGGTCCCCAAAGAGAGCTGCTATGGAGTATCGAAGTGTGCTAGTGGAGCGCAACTCTTTTACATCACCCGTGAAGGATCGTTTGATAAACAGCCTCAAGCAAAAGTTAACTCCTCCAGCATTGCAGTCTGCATTTGCTAGGTAAAACACGACAAGTTGTATCAGTTTTCACTTTTTTTTTTTTATATTTCTGGGATTAGTCTGCATTTCTTTGTGCTGAAATATTTACTTGTCTTGGCTCTGGATTCCTTTCAGTCCATCTAGGCCAAATCCAGGTGGTGCAGGTGAAACATGTGCTGAGACCGGGATCAATGTATTCTTTTCCAAGGTACAGAATCTGGCAAGACTCGTGTTGCTTTAGTACATCATATTCTAAACAATGGAAATACCATTGGCTAGTTATATCGTTTGCTCTCATTTTTACTCAAGGTTAGTTTGCTCGTTAATGTAGATTGTTAAGTTAGCTGCTGTGAGGATCAACAGTATGGTTGAAAAGCTGCGTGAAAAGCTCGAGAAACTGGAGAAGCCTGAAGGGGTGGATTTGCCTCAGCAGTTCAGAGAGAGCGTGTACTTTCTTTTCCAGAAAATATTGAATCATCGAACTTCACTTTTTTTCAATCGCCACATTGACCAAATCATTCTCTGTTCATTCTATGGAGTAGCAAAGGTTGGTTTTGCTAAATAATGACATAGCAGTGGAAACACAAACAAATCTTTAGTTCCCACTTTATCACTGATACTAATTATGTCTTTGTGCAGATTTCTAATGTGAAATTGAGCTTTAGGGATGATATTCTTTTTCACTACCGCAATCAACCTCGATGTAAGCTGTTTTTTGGCAGTGTATTTGTTGATCGGTCATCCGCATGCCAAAATGGAGTAAGCGACCTACATCTGATCACCATTAATTGCTCCTTTTTTTATTTTTTTTATATGGTTTATAGGCCTAATTATTTCATGGTTTCATAACAGAAACAAGGGCAGAATCTTGTTGAAATTATAAGATTTTACAACGAGATATTTCTTCCTTCCGTAAAGCCTCTTCTCGTGGAACTAGGTCCTCTAGGAACGGGTATTAAAGCGGAGCTAGTTCCTGAGAGAAATGATAACAAAGAAGGTACAGTGTCCGATAAGTTATGCTACCTCCTTCCCAAATTTTATTGTCCTTAGTAGACAAGGTCAACCGATATTAACTTTGATCATTAATTTCTCTAACTATATGTAGAGATACAATGTCAAATTTATCAGTCTCGTTTGATTTACCAAAACATGAAAGTCTGATTAGGACGATATAAATGTGATTGAGGGAGTAACTCGTTATGCAATAATATTTGCTTTGTTTCTTATTTTTAGTAGAAAGAAGTTTCATTTGATCTCATAGCTCCACATTTTTTTTTCTAATTAGGTCTATGCCCTGGGTCACCTAAAGTGTCTGCTTTCCCAAGTCTTCCTGACATGTCCCCAAAGAAAGTTTCAACAGTCCACAATGTCTACGTCTCTCCATTGAGATCGTCCAAGGTACTTTCTTTATCTCTTATGTAGTTTCGAGCTGAGAACTGTTATTTGTTCTTGTTTCTTGCCTAAGAATGAAGTTAAGAGTGATAAAACAGCAAAAAGATTAAACAGGTTTCTTAATTAAGATTTGGGGACGATTTTGATGCATAAGATTGAATGGTAACCCATTGGATCGTATTTTTGATTTTTCTTTCAAATTTGACTTGTGTGTAGATGGACGCACTGATATCACACAGCTCCAAAAGTTACTATGCTTGTGTGGGAGAAAGAACTCATGCTTACCAAAGCCCGTCTAAAGATCTAACAGTCATCAATGACCGCTTGAACAGGTATCTATCTACCACAAAGACTCATATGAGACGGTTTTACGTGTGAGAGTAACCTACTTTTGAGCCAATTATTAACCAGATTGGTGCCTAGTATTTGATTTCACATGTCAGACCGTCTCATACAAGACTAACTATCAATCTATCTAAATTATCGAACTAGATAATCTGGGTTTATTGGATAATATGATGTTGATTTGCCATTTGCCACAGCACACCACGTAGGATAAAGGGACCTCTGAACTTTGACGGGGACGCTGGACTGGTAAGTGATGCTGTTGTGGCCGATTCACTCCATCTTCGGAATGCAAGCCGTGTTGCCTCACCTGCACCTGCACCTGCACCGCCCTTTAAAATTCAGGATCTGAACTCTTAATTCGTCCATGACATAAATGATGTAAATTTTAGGGTTCGATAATTGTCGACATCTTTCCCTCGCCTTTGTAATTTATAAGGAGAACTCGTTAACAAAGGAAGTGAGAGAGCAGCGTGTATTTGTATCAGCTGCCGTCACTTCCGAATACTTGTGCATGGTATAGGTCTGGTAACTGGAGTTTTTTTCTTTTTTGTTTGTTTTTCTTTTTCAGGGTGCTGTAGTTAGTTGATCATTTACCTTTAGAAATTAGTGATGATTTAAATGGTTTGGAACTACTTCCTTGCTTGACTTCATGACTCTAGTCCCACAATTGTAGGAGACCGACTATTCCTTGTTTATAAGGATCATTTCGACTTCGGCGGACATTTTTTTGTCCTGTGTTTCTCTTTCAAAATTAGAACTGATATGATAAATTTGCGCTGCTGTGATCGTGATAGTAGTGTTTTTCAGTTGTCGCTCCCTGATCCGACCGACTAAAAATGTTGGCTTCATTACTCCTAAATCCTAATTCCTAAAGAAGTGATTGTTTTTGGCCCCAGCTTGGTGTTACATCTCCACACTCATTGATTACAAGTACAGTATATTATTGTGTATGTGCAACGATTTCGGCCAGATTCTAGTTTATGTTTATTTTAAAATTTTTCTATATTTTGACGCACATTTATTATATGAACTCAGACAAGGATTAATTTTTTTTTTTTAACATTATAATGAGTACAACATAGGTGATTTATTTATTAGAAAGCAAGGAGCAATATCCAAATTGTTGCATGTGATAGGCGTATTTTTTGTGAACATCCCATGTTAGTGAAACACACAAAGTTAAGTAGTACGGAGTAAAACCTCAGTTATTCAAGTTCTAGTCTATTTTATTCTATAGTTTTTCACCTTTGTAGTGACACAAAAGTCCAAAACTATGAACGTCAAAAGCACGCCGCAGTGATGTGAAATGGCTATACTTTTAGAGTTAGTTTTTACGCTGTCGTCTTTTTGCTAAACGTCTAAATTTTATCGAAAGTCAACCAAAATACAACATTATGATAAATTATTATGAAACTATTTTACAAAAACAAAATCTCAAAATTTACATATCAAATCCTTTATCTAATCATGATTAAACTATAATGGAAGTAACAAATTTTAGCTACTAAAGTATACACTGACTACTAATTATCCTTTCACAATCCATTTGATTTATTCTTTAATTGTCCTATTATTTACGTAAAATTTAATATAAAAATATTATTTTAATCAATAGAAAGTAGATACTATTTCTCTAGTACCAAAAAGAAAAGAAACATCATTAGAATATGACTATGAGTGATCAATAATTAATATTGGTGTTAGGTACTAAAAGTCATAAATGGGCAATAATTTCAAGCTTCACTTCATCATTATACAAAACCAATGATTATTATACATTTGAAATTAATTTCTACACCGTTTTTCCACCAATTCAATCGATAAATATACAGATCATAAGTGACTTTCAAATTTTCAATGACCTTTCTAAAATTAATTGGGTCCAATTTAGGCCTTCTAAGAAGAGCTTCATAGTAAATTCTTGACTTGCTCCGATTCCAATTCGGGATGACTCAGTG
>JAUEKU010000001.1:190774-202812 GCA_032274805.1 Gypsophila paniculata
TAACTACTTACACTAAACTAGGGAAATAAATCATACTCAAATAATTACAATATATGACATATTGACTTATTCTATCACACCCCCGCAGTTGAAACGGGAGGTAGACGAACGTGTAAGCTGTCACGGAAATCATCAAAAAGAACGAGTGGAAGCCCTTTAGTGAAAATATCCGCGATTTGATAACGAGAAGAGATATGACGGACGCGGACTTTTCCCCAATCAACTTTCTCACGGATAAAGTGGATGTTCGTTTCGATATGCTTAGTACGTTGGTAATGAACCGGGTTGCCCGAAAGATAGATAGCACTTACGTTGTCATAGTAAACGAGAGTAGCTTGAGACATTGGTACGTGTAACTCGACAAGTAGGTTGCGAAGCCAACACGACTCAGCGACAACATTTGCTACCCCTTGGTATTCAGCTTCAGCACTGGACCGTGATAAGGTAGGTTGTCGTTTGGAAGCCCACGAGACTAAGTTGTCACCTAAAAACACAAAATACCCAGATGTAGACCGTCGCGTATCGGGACACCCTCCCGAATCGGCATCCGTGTAAGCTCGGAGATGGGAAGGAGCAGATTTTGAAAGCCACAAGCCACGATCTGCAGTACCATGGACATAGCGTACAAAACGTTTGAGAGCAGCCATGTGCTCGGTCATAGGATTGTGCATAAATAAGCACACTTGCAGAACCGCGTAAGAAATGTCGGGCCTAGTAAAAGTAAGATATTGTAGAGCACCAGAAAGACTACATATTCCTTGGGCGACATACCTGCGCGCTTAACAATCTCTTTTGCATACTTAGTTTGAGACAAAAATATTCCTTGGGAAAATTGCTGTACGGAGATGCCTAAAAAGTAGTGTATAGGGCCGAGATCCTTCATAGCAAATTCTGTCTGAAGATTACTCATAATTTTGGCTCGAAGAGTCTCGGATGAACACGTTAGTATAATATCATCGACATAGAGTAATAAATACGCTAAATTTGTACCTTGTCGAAAAATAAACAACGAGTGATCAACCCTGCTGTATTGGAAGCCAAGACGAGCAAGATGGTCTGCAAACCTTGTATACCAAGCACAAGGTGCTTTCTTTAGACCATAGAGCGACTTCTTTAGAAGACAAACATGGTCGGGTCGTGTCTTGTCCCTATACCCGAAGGGTTGATACATATAAACTGTTTCATTAAGAGTGCCATGTAGAAACGCATTTTTGACGTCAAGTTGATTTATGGTCCACGATTTTGATAACGCAAGACAGAGGACCGTTCGAATAGTAGCGGGGTTTACCACTGGGCTGAAAGTCTCACCACAATCGACACCAACTTGCTGAGTCTTTCCATCACCTACAAGACGAGCTTTATACCTTTCAAAAGAACCGTCAGAATTAAATTTATGACGAAAAATCCACATGGACCGAATGACATTTACGTTCGTAGGACGAGGAACCAAGACCCACGTCTTATTATAATAAGAGCGGTATACTCATCATCCATGGCCTGTTTCCAATTTGGGTCACGTATAGCCGACACGAGATTTCGGGGAATCGGTGAGATAGCTAATGTGTGTTTCAAATTGTGTTGGGTGGGTGGTTTTGAGTATCCGGGGTTCTTCTTAGTGATGCCATGATCAGCACGTGTTGTGGGTTTAGAGGGTGGTAAAACAGTTCGACTGATGGTTGTATGGGGAGGTGGACTATCAGGTTGGTCACGAGAAGATGAGGCAGTAGTGGGTAAGGTGAGGGGGACGGTGTTTGGAGTAGGCTGAGGGGGAGTCATGGTCATGTGTCGAAGGACATACGGGGAGACTCCGCCATCTAAGAAATCATAGGCATGTGTGTCGGGGCGTTGTAAGGTAGCAAACGGAAATGTCTGTTTATCGAATATGACATGATGACAAATAAGAATTTTATGAGTAGACATATTAAGACACTTATACCCACGGTGATCTTTAGGATAGCCAAGAAACACACACGGAGAACAGCGAGGTTGCAATTTGTGTATAGTAGTAGACGGGATTAAAGGAAAACATAGACAGCCAAAAACCCGGAGATGACTATACACCGGTGTTCGATTATAGAGCATGCTAAGAGGAATATTATATGCAATAGGTTTACTGGGAAGTATGTTCAATATATACGTAGCCATGTCAAGAGCGTGATGCCAAAATTTAACGGGTATCGAGGCATGTAAAAGAAGGGTTCGAACAATATTATTAATAAAACGAATTTTGCGTTCAGCTTTCCCATTTTGAGACGAAGTGTGAGGACAAGAAAGTCGAAACACGAGTCCTTGAGCAGCACTGAAATTTCGAAACAAGCTATTCACAAATTCCGTCCCATTATCACATTGAATTGATTTAATTTTTCGCTCTAATTGAGTTTGGACGAAGGCATGGAACTTTAATAACTTACATGAATTTTCTGAGCAATGGGAAAAGTCCACAAAAAATTGCAATAATCATCCAAGATAACCAAATAATATCTATGACCTAACGAACTTAAGACGGGTGAAGTCCATAGGTCACAATGGAGAATATCAAAAGGCATATGAGTACGAGAAATAGACTTAGCAAATGGTACTCGAACATGCTTTCCAAGAGGACATGAAAAAACGAGTTTCGAGCAAGCGGAGTACAATCAATGAGTTTATTTTGTCGAAGAAAAGAAAAATAGGGTTGCCTGGATGACCCAAACGATTGTGCCAGACAGACGGCTCTAAGGCGGCAAACGATGATGGAATGGGAGAAATAGGATAAAGGTCACCCCGACTATCACACCTCATTAATTAGACGAGTCCTCGTCCGCAAATCCTTGACACAAAAACCAAAAGGGTCAAATAACCCAAGGCTCGGGAGGGGTGAGTCCAAGCGTATACATTGCCGCCTCAATATCAGTTTGAGACGGTGTTGACCCATCAGCAGGCAGCAGCATAAGCTTGTTGAGCCCGTGGTGAGAAGCCAGGTCGCATCATCCAAGGGCTGGATGGATATGGGCACGGTGGGTAACCCCAAGGGGATGATTACCTTTGCCACCCTTATTGCCCTTCTTCATTGATACCATAAAGGAGATTAATCGGTAATCTTTCATTGATTATTCTTTTGGTATAAATACAAGCTAATGGCTAATAATTAGGAACAGAGTAACACTAATCTACGTAACTACTTACACTAAACTAGGGAAATAAATCATAATCAAATAATTACGGAGTACAATATATGACATATTGATTTATTCTATCAGTATCTACTTACGAAAGTATAAGCAACAACTTACACATAACCAAGTAATTCATGTCACAAATTTGAATGTGGTCCATGACGTTTCTAAATGCTTAAATTCCAAACATTATTGCACGAAGCACATTCAATACAGAATCTCTCTTTCTTTCTTACGTCGTAACACATGCACTAAAAATTTATTAAGGTGTCCAAAGTATAACTCATCAAAACTTCTGATATTAATAAATTTCATTTCCTTAGGCTATTTCGTTCATATTTACCATACAAAATTTGTGTTTATACACGTAACAATACCGACTTACGACAAGCAAAAAATCGACGACAAATACCTTCCAACACAATTTTACAAACCTACTCTCATAAATTTCATCGCTCTTACCTCACAAATAAGCTTAAATTCTCTAATTTGCATAATCAACCTCATCAAAAGTGATTAATATCCACGATTATAGCTCAATCTATCTAATTAAAATCAACAAACAATCACATAAACCCTAAACACCAACTAATCATCAATTAAAACTGTTTTTCTAATGAACATTCACCAAACGAACTCTAATCATCCTAGTAAATGAAGCAAATGTATCAATTTTGGCATGATTTCAACGAAACACGATACATTCACCGATCATAAACCCTAATTTGATTCAATTGTAGACATATGAGGTACAATTATGCTTCATTTTGAATAAATTGCAGTAATTAGGCGAAAAACGATCAAAATTGTAAGATTAAAACTGAATTAATGTCGTAAATTGGATGAATTTATTTCTGTGAAAGATTAATTACGATGAAGTAATTTGTTCGTCGGAAAATGTGAGTTACCGTGATCGATAAATTCGCCGAAAATTCGAATTTTTGGGGATGAATTATTCGCCGGAGAATCGAGGGCCTGAGTGGTAAATAAATAAATGTTTATTACCGTTGTCCTTTCGACTATTATAAAAAGATAATGATATGACGTCACCAGGGTACACAAATTTGGTACCATTTCTTAAAAATATAAGGTGGACCCGCAGGATATGAAATGATTGGGAGAGGGTGACATCAGCGTATTGCCACCGTGTGACGCAGTTTCATTTTCTATTATGAAAATGGTTACGGAGTAGTATATAAAATCGTCACGAGAGAATCACTTAAAAGGAAACGAAAACATAGTGGAAATTAAGAAAAATATTCTTTAAAAAACATTGAAAAATTTAGGAAAAATTATCAATTACAGACTTATAAAACACCCTATTTTCAAATTACAGCCAAAAGCTCATGGTTACAACGTAGAATATCCCAAATTTTTTTTAACAAATTACGGCCAAAAAGTTGGCTCTGTTCACAAGTTGCAGCCATATCGGAGCTCCGACCAACTTAAACCAATAAAAAATAATAAATTTCGAATTCTCTCTCCAATTTTCTTCTTTTAGGACGAAAATACCCTTATATAATTCTTTTTATTTGATTTCAAGTTTTACATCTTTATTTCATTCTCATTTCTCAATTTAATATTCAATACAAAATCCATATTTTCTCTCATTCCTCTAAATTATTAGGGTTTTTCTTTTAAAATTCTTGTAAATCGTCCTCAACAATTTCATAATTTCTCTTTCAATATGTCGATTTTGGAGTGTACACCTCGATGTAGTTGCAAGGCGTTGAAGCGATGCTATTGTGCAAAGCTCGTTTCTGTTAAAACTTCACCACAATTGACTATCCCGGAAGAAAGTTTGAAACTTACAAGATCTATAACCCTAAAACGAAGGTTCTTGTATATAATTACTTTAATTGGCTTGATAAACTCAACGAAGGGGAGGACGATTATGCGACAAAATAGATGAAGTCAACGTAGGAGAGCCGCCAATGAATTGATGTGTAAGTGGGAATGAGTAAAAGGAGTGATGAAGTGAGAATGAAGAGTAAGGTGAAGAGAGAAAATAGAACATGAATAAAGAAGGGGAAATGATAAATGAATGAATGAAGGACAAATAAGAAAGTGAAATGAATAAAGTGGAGGCATAATTTATCGAGGATATTTCGGTCAGTTCGGGTAAAATTTCATCGGAAAAGGGATTTGGCTACAACTTGTGAACAGAGCCAACTTTTTTGCTGTAATTTGTTAAAAAAAAATTTATAAGGCTATAATTTGAAAATTGACGATTTTATAAAGCTGTAATTGATAATTTTTCCTTAAAGTAAGTTAAAATTCTACAAAAGAAAGTTGTTGGATGAAGTCCGTCGACATTGCGTTATGTCTCATCGAAGGAGGCAAAAATATGCAATCGCCTTATGTTCTAACAAAGTTCAGACAAATTTGCAATATCGTCGAAGTTCAGAAAAATAAATAAACCTGCGTGTACTCAGTGTCAATAAATGTCTACCCTTTTACTCCTAAAGATAAATATCGTACCTCGGGCGTAAACATATTCCTCATCTCATTAGTATTAATATATGAGTAATAGTGCAAAATGGTGAATATTAGTAGAAACTAGTTAATGGAGAGCAATGTTCACTACTTAAATCTGCAAAACAAAGCAAAGTAGGAGTAAATTTCAAGCAACTAGTTCACTGCCTGCACTGCACATGCGTCCGAAAAAGTACAAACTTGACATTTAGTTCTAATTTTGTAGTACATGCTACTTTTCAAACCAGTACTAACGCGATATTTTTAGCCTATCGATTACGCCAATACGTCGTAATTTGCAACACCCCCGCTTAAATTCATGACAGACTGACTAAACGCAAAACCATAATTTTGAACTCTCTCAGAAAGATGTCGACCAGTGTCATTTAGATTCAGAGGAAAGTATGTTCTATTTCATGTAAAAAATAGCGAGCTTATGAAACTCATTGCAATGGAAAATTGAAATCGATGTAACGAGGAAACAAAATTTAGTTGGTCAGATAATCAGATTGCCAATCACCAGACAACCATTTAATCTAGAATTGCTTCCCCATTATAGTACTTGAAAATTGAAATCAAGTTCGGGACATCATGGTTCGTAACAAACTGACTACGAAGTACTCCGTACATGACAGTAGAACAGGTGAGCTTGACAAAAACTAAGTAGAGGTAACTCATCGACTTGTGTTTGCCAACAAAATTTTACATGCCTTCTATACAACAATGACGGAAGGGAAGAAACAACCAAGTCCAAATTACGGAGTAATAGGAAGTGATGTGACCTGTTGATGATCATTGGTGGCCTTCTTGAGAACAAATAAGGTGTGTCGATCAACGGTAATTGCAGCTAGAACTCAGTATCAAAGCAAGCGACTAGAAGTTTAGTTACCATAGACCTGGCAAATGGAATGTAACTCAAACTGTACCTGCACATCATGGCGTACGTGAGAAACCATAATAAAACATAATCGAGTACAATCAGCTCCGTAGAGCGAAAACATTCTGCGACAGTAGGAAAAAGGGATGAGTTATATGAAGTACTAAAGGAAAAAACGTCACCAGGAATATGATTATCTGTAGGCTCTAAGAGATGGGCAAATGCAAAAAAAATTCATTATTGCAAATATTTGATAGTTAAAAAACAAAATGGAGTACGACGGATGAATGAGTATGATGATAAAGAGTAGTTCACTTGAGTTGCGTACCAGGTTAGAGCGCCAAACTCCAATAGAATTCCGAAGAGTGTCAATAGCTTGTTGTGAACCTGTTTAAAGTGACCGGAAATAGGACAATTGAGTCTTAGCAATAAAGTAGTTCAGCAAAGAGCTCACAAAACCACTGCTGGATTGTTGTTACAGGAGAAAGAATGTACTGCTTACATAGAGTGCACAAAACAGGGCGATGATCATACTTGCAATGTACAAGGCAGTTGCGTATATACGTACTGGATCAAGCATCATGGTCACCTGCCTTTTAGGACCTATAAGGAAAGCTGTGCTGCCACACAAAACACTAAGATTAGCACAAGAAAATTTGAGGGTGACAACATCAAGAAATTCAGGACTCCATCATTCCGTATTTTAGGACTAGTACTATGAGAAGTCAAAAGAGCACATTCAAAAAAATAGGTACAAACCTCCCAATAGCAAGTAAATTCCCCAGGGTGAATAAGATGCCGAACTTGATTGGATTGAGGAAAACAAGCATGGACTGCATGGTAAAATATAGGATTTCAGACTCGGTGAATTCAGAAGAAACAGATCAATATGCTCCGTAGCTCATATTCCATGAAAGCATTGACATTTTTAAGTTGATTACTTTGACAAGGTCGACATCAAGTCATTCAAAATTTACTTTAATGTATGTATGGACACCAATTTAAACAGCCAAGTGGAGTGCAGAAATAACATAGCCTATATGTAATATGCCAGGCACCTCTACGCGATTAACTGAAAGAAACAGCTCAAAACTATGCTAATGCCATACTTACCAAAAATGTACAAGTTAGCCCAACGACAAAGCATACGACAAAGCCCTGAATTCTCTGCAAAAAGAAAGATGACGATAAATGAGTGTTTTTTAGATTGAGAATTACAGACGAAAGAGAATGTGCATCAACCGCCTGAAATATAAATAGCCATCACATTGAAATAGGGAAGTCGCACGCAATAGGTAATGATAGAAGGGACAAGAAGAGATGCAGAAAAAATGAGAGAGGAAAAACACGAGTTCTTATCCAAAATTTGATCCCATCTAACTAGCTCATAATTGCCAAACAACAGCACTGAAATCGCCTTCCTTTGGCCCTTACCCTCTTTCTGCTATATCACCCCGTCTAATCAACTGCAAAGAATGGAAGCACCATTCGTGCCAACATGGATCCAGTATCAAGTTAGCCAACGAGATGAGCTAAGATATATCATATCCATCCTAGGGACGTAGGAGTATAAGATAAGCTGGCTTTAAACTCTTGGGTGCCTAACTCGATAGGAATATGCAAATAAGCGATATCCGGTTGGTGATACACCTGTGATATAAGTACAAATTTTAAGTGACTGCCATGATAGACTACACTCAACCGATTCGCATTTCTATGGGATTGAGTAACTCCGTAATCCAGGCTTCAGGGCACAAATATTTAGCAGAATAAATTGGTCGGGAAGTCTGATACCTCGGTCGTCAGCCGACATAAACTTGTATGCCCATTGACAAAACACAGTTACAATTGAACATCATACTCTTGTGAACTATGCTTAACAAAGTTCATCAAGATAAATACTCTCTAAAGTGTACACTGCTTAAACCGAGTATATGCTTCATGGTAAATTACCACATCAACTCAAAGAATTAGCACGCTTCACGCCACCTCCAAACCACCGCTACCTAATTAAGTTTTACAGAGTTCAAACCACCACATCCGTTCAAAACTTCAGGCTTAATCCAGAAATTGCCTGCATTTGTGCATAGTCACAAGCTTCATGTCGACAGTCACAGCCAAATATCAAACTCTTAGCCCAAACCTCTATCGATTTCGTATTGTTACTTCAATTTCAAGTAAACATGATCGTGAATCTGTGTTACTCCACGCCCTAAATCATGAAATTACAAAGCTAAACCTCAACGTTTCACAGAATTACAGTCATTGTTCCATCTCAACACAAAACTACACTTCACGATTACTTTTGTGTTTCTATTGATCTCAGATTATGAAACAGTGTTCCGCAATATTTTTCCAGTAGATCAACTGCCTTTTTTCTCCTATAACAGTTAATCGATCGATCAATCTTCTTCAAAACAATCTCGGCTAAATTCTATAGATAAAAGAATATCAGAATAATCAAAAATAGAATGCAATCGAATAATTTATCAACAAACATCATCAATTCATCATACAATAATTTCGGCTACTACAACAACAGATCCAACTACATTCATCTCAAACAACAAATCAATCAAAAATCTTCAAACTAAACCTCAAATCGATAAAAATAGATAAAATTATTTTAAAAAATCGTCAAAAATTACAGCGTCAACATCATTAGCGAAAAATTCATCAAATTAAACCTAAACAACCTCAAATTGATCGAAAACCTAACAATTACTCACCAAAAAATCATCAAAAACCTAAAAATTACTCACAAAAATGATCAATACGAATGATTTCTCATCATCGACATCAATAACAGCGTAATGCTCTTCAAACTAAACCTAAACAATCTTAAATCGATTGAAAACCTAAAAATACTTACAAAATTATCAACAATTAACAGCGATTTAAGTCGTTGACATCATTAACAGTGTAAAATTCTCCAAACTAAATCTAAACAACCTAAAATCGATCGAAAACCTGACAAATTGCTTACAAAAACGATCAAAAACTACGTAAATTTTTCAAATTAAACCTAAACAACCTCAAATCGATCGAAAATACTAACAAATTGCGTACAAAAAGGATCAAAAATTACGTAAGTTCTTCAAATTAAACCTAAACAACCTCAAATCGATCGAAAACACTAACAAATTGCGTACAAAAACGATCAAAAATTACGTAAATTCTTCAAAACAAACCTAAACAACCTCAACTAGATCGAAAACACTAACAAATTGCCTACAAAAACGAACAAAAATTACATAAATTCTTCAAATCAAACCTAAACAACCTCAACATCGAAAACCTAACAAATTGCTTACAAAAACGATAAAAAAGTACGTAAATTCTTCAAATCAAACCTAAACAACCTCAAATCGATCGAAAACCTAACAATTACTCGCACTTAACAAAATCATAAAATTTTACCTGTTTAGTAGACAAAGTACAATTGCGATTAAAATCATCCATAAAACCGAAGGTACTTTCATCATCAACATCATTAACAGCGGAAGATTCTTCGTCGTTGATGACTTCCATGCCAACTAACATCTTCATCCTCTCAACTGTTTGATGATTCTTCACTTTTTCGATTGCTTCGCGCATTTTCTCCATTTTTTTTTTTCTTTTGGAGGTTTCGAAACGTCTGATTTTTTTTGAGGTTTTTTCTGGCGTTTCGAAACGGTCTAGTGCATCACCTAAGTGTACTGCGGTTGGTGTTTGCGTCGGACAGTGATGGACTACTTTGTGTTAGATGTGGGTAGAGCTTTCAAAATTGAGATGATGTCGAGTCGGGTTTAAGTCGAGTCATTTTTTGTTGTCGTGAAGATACAAATTTTGAATTTGGTTATTGTACTTAGTTTAACTTGGATTTATCCGTATTCGGCAAGTCGAAGTATCAATTATCGTGACAGTTTTATTTGTATTTTAAGTCATATTATTAGGTTCTTCAAATTAAATTTGAATAATTTCGACAACTGCTCCCAATCAATTTTACTTAACTATAACAAAAATAAGCAAAAAAAAAACTTACTCTCGTATGAGTAGTGGTGGCCAACTTGCCTATTTTTCAAAGGCTCGGTCAAGTCCAGTTTATCTCGCACAAGGGCGAGTCTGAGTCCAATGTTTGGTGGCTCGGCTTGGCTGCCTCCCCTTTTTGGCTTTTCTTTTATCTTTTAATTTCTGTAACTTCGTGGCAGGGTCCGAGTTAAGTTTTAGCCAGCCTAACCCGATCCATCTAATTCTTAACCAAATCAACATATATACGAAAGATCTAAATTTAATATATGAGTGTCTCACAAATAAAAATAGACATATTAATAACATTTCTGAAATTCTCAAACAAACATCAACCATATTCAAACTCATATTATAATTAATCACACAAACACATCATTATGTATTTCAAATTGTTCTTATAAACGTAATAATACAATACATTGTTCATAGAAAAGAAGCAAATGAAACTAGCTAGTTAATTTTGCGACAATTTTTCCTAACTTCACCCTTAACACCATCCTTAACATCAAGCAAACTCATCTTAACCATAGCCCTTTGAAAGTCCAAGAAGAACAAGGCTTCATTGAAGGCATAGCGGTCCACAAGGGCACGAGTTCGAGGGCTATCGAACAAGGTTTGATCAGAAGTTAGGACACCACCCTTGTTTTGTAGGTCATTGAAGTAAGCATTGTCAAAGTCATATCTTGTGTCATCAAAGGGTTGTTGTGCATTGTCACCAATGCTACATGTTTTTGAGAGTGTCCTTGCAAAGTTAGGGTCTAGTGAAGGGTCTATGTCATGGGTTGAATCAAATTTGGTAAGCCTTTGTTTGAATGTTGAGCACCTTGCCACTCCTAGGGTATGTGCACCTACATTTATAAAAGAATGGCAAAATATATGATTAGGGTTAGTTAAGCTCACAATATTGGATATTATTAGGGTAGGAATGAATGTCGCTGGTTGGTTTTAGTTGTTATTTATAGCAAAATAAATGAGTTGAAGGTATCTTTGCAACTTTTTTTTTTTACGTTTGATAACAAAGAGGGTGTTTAATTTAAAAATTTCTTAACAGTGAAAATTTATAATAAAATTAAAATTGTTGAGTAATTTGTGTTAATTTAGTAATGGTTTGGGGATCATGACACGAATTTTAGGACATATGAGAGTCATATCACCTTGAAAAATTTATGATGAAAATATATATATACTCATAAATAACGAAAAATACAAATTATTTTAGATATGAAACCGGTCTCACATTCTTAAAATTTTTGCTTCATTACCATTTGAAATTACTAAAGATACTCTTAATAATTAGTTACTCCGTATTATATGATTAATTATCAACTTAATCGTGCTTTTATTTTAAAATTTTTATATTATCGTATCCAAATTAGCAAGAAGAGGGTACCTGATAACGCAACCAAGTCTTGAACAGAAAAGCCACGTTTGGCAAAGACACTAATGAGTTGAGAGCTATTAAAAGTTGGAAAAGGGAGATTTATTGTGTCTTCTATTTTTGATCTTCTTCCATCTTTTCT
>JAUEKU010000001.1:216626-226863 GCA_032274805.1 Gypsophila paniculata
TTTGGTCCAGAGATATATGGAGTTGTATTCCACCAATTTTTAGCATTTCCTTGCATATGTAGCTCAAGATATGCTTTCAAAGTTTCAAGGTTCATGAATGAACTTTGATTTGTTTGGACTATTACTTGCATATTAGTAATCCATCCCTTTATTTCTTCCATTGGGTTATGTAGACAATCAATATTGAGTTGATTATCATAATAACTTCCTGGTTTTTCTTGAGGTATGTACCTGGAGGGTATCTTTCCTCTTTTCATTCGTTGTCTAAGAGAATATTCTTGTCGACGTTGTGAGTTTAATCGAACTATTCCTGGTAATTTAGGATTTCGTTCAAAATTTTCAAAATTAAACCCTATATCTGGGTTTTCATGATCTGATGTTCCATAAAACATATCTGCATAAGGATTATAGAATTCATCTTCAATTTCTTCATCTGAATTCCAATATCCTTGTATATCTTTCTTTGTATTTGATGGTCCAGCACCATAATCTTTTTCATCCTCTAAATCTTTGATTATAGGATTATATTTATTAGATGGTTCTTCTGGTTCTGACTGAACAGAATCAGTGTATTCTCCTATATACTCATCTTTAAGTTTGAGTATTTTTTCAAATTTGCGAATTGTAGATTCAGCAGTATAACTTTCGTCACTTTCGTAACTACTTGTCATTTTATTCTCTTTGTCAATTACTAGAATTTTCTGGTAATGCTAAAGAAGAAATTTTATTTTTATATTTAACTGGTGTCCGTTTTCGGAAATCTTGAATATCATAATTATATTTTTGATGCTCAGGGCGTTTTTCATTATGTATTGCTGAAGGAACATAAGCTGGTTGATACTCAATTATCTGCTTATTCCTATCATTATTTTCATTTGGAAATTTAAGATTATTAATCTTATTTTCTATGTCTATGATTTTATTATCAAGACTTTTTATTTGGCTTTGTATATCTCGTACTATTTCTAGTATTTGATTTACATTACCTTGTCCAGGTGGTTGTAAACCACTAGAATCATTATTCATTACTAGAGTAGTTGCTTATTATTTTAGTCCTAACTCGTTTTCAATAGTTTTAATAGAATTTTCTATTTGTTGAATACGAGGGTTTTCTTTTATTGTAATTATTTGTTCAGAAGATAATATATCTTCTTGTTCTTCAGATTGTATTTGTGTAGAATCTGTTTTTGTCAATGTTCTAAAGCTCGTTCGAGGTTTCGAATATTGTTTACTTATTTGAAACATTCGTTTAGGATGTTCCAAATTTATTAGTGGTTGAAATAGAGTATCTATCTCAATTTTTTCTCTCGGTTTAAATGACAAACTATGATGACTGTTCGTTAAAGCATAGTTTATTTGCCATGTAATAGAGAATGGATGGTTACCTTTTCTCATTAAAGGTTGTCTAGTCATTTCCCAATAAAGAGTAAGCGCTTCATCAAGATTTTCATCTAATAATGACATACTAACTTGATAATTTAGATTAAATCTAATTTTACCATGTTTTAAATTGCCATTACCTTTTGTAATAACAGATTCTTGTTGATTAAGTATTCTATCGTCTCTTAATTCTAACATAATTGGACTATGAATTCCTAGAGCAAATGTGCTCTTAAGAATTAATTGAATTGTGCTTATATGAATATAAGCAATTTTAGATCTTTCTTTAATAGCTTTAAGCTTACTAAATATTTGATCTTTATTTATAACAGGTATATTGACAGAACCTTTAGTCTGTTCAATTTCTATTGGTTCTTCACCAGTGATTATACCAAAATAAATGATATTTTCTCTGGTTATTAAATTTTTAACTTGTTTTACCATTGAGGGTAAATCAAAGTTATGTTTATTTTTAAGGTCATGGTCAGCTCGTCCTATTTTCTTAGCATCAACTAAGATTTCAGACATATGACTTGATCCTTCATATTGATTATGGTAACTCAAGAAGTTTTCTTCTTGTTTTTCTTTAGCCATATAAAATATTTCTTTTCAGATTTATTCTATTTATTTTATTTGGGCTGGATTTATAGACCTGATTGTACAACAACAAGTCATGCCTTATTAGTTTCCAAAAATATTGGGCTTTCTTTTCTTTTGAAAACAAACTGGGTCAATTTGTACAAACACAATATGGGCCAGTTATGTTTAATCAAAATGCAAATAGTGAAGAGTGATGTAGTACATCACATGTACCTTCCTTTTTCTCAACTCAACGATAGCAAAAGTGTATTTCCGCACGTGCAGATCGATCTCAAATACCAAGGATAAATTCTGTCTTTTTTTTTTTAATGTTCGCAACTCAAATATTCTACCTTTATCATTTCTTGAATATTCCAGCTTTTTCAAGAAAATTAATTATTTGAAAAATGCTTTTTTCGTTCTATGGAGTTATATACGCTTTTATTTTTTATAAGAGATATTTTGTTCAAACGTATATAATTGGATAAAAAAGAATTATTTTGCTAATTCTTTTTATATTTGTTGTGTAATAAAATTATTGTAACCGTCATTAAATAAATTACAAATATATTAAGTAGTTTTTTGCTTTTTCTTTTCTACGTTTGCTGTGATTTTGTGAATATTTAACGACTTTATTGTATGTGTCAAGGTTATCTAAATCGATTTTTTTAATTTGGGCCCATCGAAAATAAAAAAAACAAAAAATAAAACGATGCTATGTGACATATAGATTATATATAGTGGCCTAATATTCTGAAATTCCGATACTTAATACTTTCATTTTGGACGGTGAAGTTGCAATAAATATTGAATGTAAAATGGTTGAAGTGGGAACATAATTAAATTGTAAGTGGACAAATCTGTCATATGAGAAAGACAGATTTTGTTGTCAATACATTGAATATATTCAACGACGCACAAAACATATATATATATTTATCGGACTACGCTTATACATACTTTCGTATGGTATTTTTATATTATATCGTCTTACAATATACTTCAATTTTATATTTGATTATTACAAGACTTTTATATATTACGGTACTCCTCGAAAAAGTACTTCTTCTTCGTGGATTACCTCACGGTAAGATATAGTCAGCTAGCCACTATTGTTTATCGTAAATACCCACAAATTAAAAAAAAAAATAAATAAAAAAGCCTTAAAAGCCCCACGAACACTCAAATCTCAATCATGGATTGATTGTTAAACAGGTGTATTGGCATTAGAATCATTGATGTGCCACAGCTATCCCCTCCGTCCCGATCAATACGATCCTCTTTCTATTTTTGAGTGTATCAGTAAATACGTTATTATTTCCATTTTTAGTAAATTTTTGTATGTAAAAAGTGATTTGCAAGTGGATTGGATAATAATATTTTATTGTTGTATTAGAAATCCACTTGCATTTTCTTAATGTTTGTGTAAAAACTAATGGTAACGTATTGACCGGGACGGAGGGAGTATCATTTTAGTTGACATGATAACATGGTATTAGGATTTACGCAACCCTATTCCATGTTTGAATCATGGGAGTCTCAGATCCTTGCGATCAGAAACATTAGAGTGAAGTTATATTAGGACTCATCGGTCACCCAAGTTCGACAAAATATTACTCTAATATTTACTAGTAATTGAGATATATTACAATAATGCCGATATTTTAACCTTTACACCATTAACTCAAATATTAATATTAATAATGTCGATAAATCTTATTTTCTAAGTCCACCACTCATGATGTAGCTTTGCCGACGTAGTGTTGTAGCACACAATAGCAAACATTATCGATAATTATTGCTCATAATCGTGTAAGAAAGCAAGGTCACTATGTAAGTAAAGAAAGGTTCAACGTTGGTAGGTCCAAAAATATTGCGATAAAGTCATTTTGCACTTACATAATATCGTCTAATAAATAGCTCACACACAAAGAAAAAATGTAGCCTAATAAAACAAACATGATTTCACACTATATCACATTATTTTGATCCTCTTTAACCACCACCAACATCCCAACATAAAAAAGCTCACTAATTTAATGACGTATAAATCAATAAGACAATAACCTCATATCATCTTCAAATCTAGCAAAAGTTTTTTTTTTTTTTTTTTTTTGGCAAATTAATGATTCATGATACAATATTTTAATAAGACGATTTTATGATAAATCAACGTAATATTTTACAAGTCCACTTCAAAAATTCCTTAACTATACTCCATATAATATAGGAATATAATACAATTTTATTTAATCAACTAACGGATTAGAGTAAAGTCAGTTTAGATTAAATATGGAGTATATGTTTTTCTAATTATAAAATCTAATTACTAAAATAAAAACTAATATCGTTGTAATCCGGAGTAATCTTTAGTGTTTCGGCCACTCCAATATTAGGCTCGTCTTTTTGTTATAAAATCATTTTATAAAAGTTGTAAAATGAGCCGAAAAGAGTGGAGTAACCAACCCCGCCAACATTATTTAATTTTTTTTTTTGCGATATATCTTGTTTCGCACAAAGAGTGAGACAACAAATAAATGAAATAAAAATTCAAAAAATTCATTTATGTGAGAAATCTAACATACGTGCTTATTTGTGAAACATCTTCTTGCAAAGTACTCCGTATTGTAGTAATGCAAATGTGAAATTTCGCTTACCATAAAAACGAATAACGAGCATGATACATTGTTGCGTAAAACAAGCACGGCAAGACAGCCAAACTGCAAGCCCGAGCTTCAAATTTTAGAGCGCACACACAAGCCACAACACGGTCGGCCTACTTGCTTTCTTTCTTGGGCCGAACTTTCTTTTTCAAATAGGAAAGGAAACTTGGCCAGGGGCCATTTGAATTTGGGCACAACGAACACGACCCAATACGCCCAATTTCTACTATTTAGATGGAACAAACATATCTAATTTTTCTTTTTCGTTCTTTTTTACAGAGTACTCCGGATAATTTATAAAATGTTCCGCCTTCCAACTACATAAATACTATCCGGAGTACTGAGAATCACAACGAAGCACGAGTCTACAAGGCGTCATATCATGATTACATGCCCTTTAAAATCAAAATTGAAAAAGCAATGCACCATTTGAGCAGAAACGGGAAAAAAAACGCAGCAAGCACACAACATGAAATAAAATCGAGCAGAAGCACAGCCTGAGAATTGCGACATGGCCGACATCAACATGCCGTTGGTCCAAGTTTACGGTATCACATAGAAACGAGCATCTTATTTGGTAGCCAATAGACTATAGAACAAATCAAACCCAATAATGTAAACTCACCCTAATATATTTAAACATCACAAATTAACTATAGCAAATACGACTTACAAGCTAGAAACCCGAAAGCTATATATAATCATATAAGACGTCCACATACCCATTCCCAATTTCAATCGTTTTTTAATTTAACATAACTCACTGACTCGTCAAACATATTTAACATAAACGAGAATCATCCAAACCTTATATATATGAGATCATCCTTCTTAAGCATGGTCCAAGTCTTCCTCCTCTTCCTCGTACTCTTCCTCATCGGCGGTAGCATCCTGATACTGCTGGTACTCTGACACGAGGTCGTTCATGTTGCTCTCAGCCTCGGTGAACTCCATCTCGTCCATACCTTCGCCAGTGTACCAATGCAAGAAAGCCTTGCGCCTGAACATAGCTGTGAACTGTTCGCTAACCCTCCTGAACATCTCCTGGATGGAGGTAGAGTTACCGACGAAAGTCGAGGACATGCTCAAACCACGAGGCGGGATGTCACACACACTCGATTTCACGTTGTTAGGGATCCACTCGACAAAGTAGGATGAGTTCTTGTTCTGAACATTGATCATCTGTTCGTCGACCTCCTTAGTGCTCATCTTACCCCTGAACATGGCTGAGGCGGTGAGATAACGCCCGTGCCGTGGGTCAGCAGCGCACATCATGTTCTTGGCATCCCACATTTGCTGGGTGAGCTCAGGGACAGTCAGGGCACGGTACTGCTGGGACCCACGTGAGGTCAAGGGTGCGAAGCCAACCATGAAGAAGTGGAGACGAGGGAAGGGGATCAAGTTCACTGCTAGCTTGCGAAGATCAGAATTGAGTTGACCTGGGAACCGAAGGCAGCATGTGACACCACTCATGGTGGCTGAGATCAGGTGATTCAGATCACCAACTGCAAAAATCAAACAACGACAGTCAGATACTAATCATATTTGGCATCGAAAAATTGAATTAACGAGTAAGTTGTACTGCAGCAAGGAAACAGCAGAACATATATCGCATCATACACTCAATAACTAAGTGGATCGTAGAAAAGGATACTCACAGCTGGGGGTAGTAAGCTTAAGCGTCCGAAAGCAAATATCATACAAGGCCTCATTGTCAAGCACCATACACTCGTCAGCGTTCTCAACAAGCTGATGAATGGAGAGGGTCGCATTGTAAGGCTCAACAACGGTGTCGGAGACCTTTGGCGATGGGAATACGGAGAAAGTAAGCATCATCCTATCAGGGTACTCCTCCCGAATCTTTGAGATCAACAAGGTTCCCATACCGGATCCCGTCCCTCCCCCCAAAGAGTGGCACACCTGGAATCCTACAAGTCAAGACAAATTAATCAGTAACATGTTAAAACATAATTTTGTAGACATAAATTCGTAAATTCAGTATGTACTAATAAAAGATACAGCCATGAGAATTACGGTATAGCACTGTATACCTTGTAGACAGTCACAGTTCTCAGCTTCCTTCCTGACAACATCAAGAACTGAGTCAATAAGCTCAGCCCCCTCGGTGTAGTGCCCCTTAGCCCAATTGTTGCCAGCACCAGACTGTCCAAAGACGAAGTTGTCAGGACGGAAAATCTGACCATACGGGCCAGTCCTGACTGCGTCCATGGTACCAGGCTCAAGATCCATCAACACTGCACGAGGAACAAATCTACCACAAGATGCCTCATTGTAATAGACATTGACACGCTCCAGCTGCAGGTCTGATGTACCAACGTAACGACCAGTTGGGTCGATGCCATGCTCGTCACACACAACCTCCCAAAATTTTGACCCGATTTGGTTTCCACATTGTCCACCTTGAATGTGTAGGATTTCTCTCATTATTTCTGGATCAAATACTTGAATTTGTAGCTATACGATATCCTGAAATCAGACAGTAATCAGTAATCACAAACAGTAAGAGAACATAAAACATTACCAAGTGAATTGAATGTCCGTCTTGTTCACTAAATTTCAAGGCATTTTCATGATTACAAAACCAAAAAAAAAAAAATGATAACATTAACTACACATAAAACTCTTTAAGATAACTGCTACGGCCATAGCCATGACCACGACACAGATGCTGAGCCATTTTTAAGTACTTTCGAGTTAGCATCAATATCAGTCATATTACAAAAGTTGAACTGATAAAATTAGTAGAACAATTACAGAGTAATAACTAAACAAGAAATACTACTTAAGAGTACGTATGGCTAATACACAGATCCAGCTAATACTATGAAGAAAATTCGAGTTTGACATCGAAATTAATCTAACTACAGAACTTAAATCGATAAGGCTAAAACACATATTACTGTTGCAGTTCAATTATTTACACGAAACACCACATCCTAACAATAAACTCAACGATGAACGCCTTGAAACAACAATTATCTAATGATTTGAAGCATATACGACAGAAGATCGATCTACCTTTAATTGTAGATCAGAGAGCTACATAGAAACTCAACCGAGAAACATTCAATTAGATAAACAATTAAACCTAAAAAACCTCAAACATTAAGCTATTAGAAGCAAATCATATCAAATTCTTCGGAAGCTTCATCATAACTGAGAAACCTAACTAACAACACACTCAAAATAAAACACAATCATCAACTTCATTCCAATCGAATCGAACACAAGATCAAACATAAAAAAGTTCGTTTCAGCAACAATAAAAGTAAATTTAGAGAGCACAATGATTATTTCCATAGACTACAAAAGTTTAACTTGCGTTTAAAACTCGTTTGGAAAAACCTAACTAAGAACACACTCAAAATAGAAGCAATTATCAACTACATTCCGATCAAATTACGCTCAAGATCTAACATAAACAAACATTTCCAGCAACAATTCTTCAATCAAACAACTAAATACTTCTGAATTTCACGAAATTCGTTCGTCAAAAACTTCATAATACATTCTGAAAACAACATCCGTCGACCGACATCATAAACAAATACAAAACCTAATTAAACGAACCGTAGGTCTCTTGTGAAACCGTCTCGTGCAGGGAGACGTAGAAAGAAAGACCAAAAATATTAAACAGTGTTTTAACAAGTATAATTGTGAGACGATCTCACGTGAGAATCTATACGACACAAAATGTTAAATCACCAAAACCTAAACGATAACCGTAGATTTATTGTAAAATCGTCTCATACTATGAGACATAGTATAAAAAGACTAAAAGTATAAAGTACCTTAAAAAGCTAATAATAAAACCGTCTCATGTGAGAATTTATAAAACGATAAATTCAAGAAAACATCAAACATACAACAAAAGTTGAGAAACAAAATGCATCAACAATTAATAGTGAGACGGTTTCACGTGAGAATTTATAAAACGATAAATTCAAACAACAACGACAACAACATCAAACACTAATAAATTATTGAAGATTAAAAATGAAATTAAAAAAAAAAAAGTAAAAAAAGAAAAATTAAATTATTACCAAAAATGAATGATTGATTGAACACAGTGAAGTGAGAAA
Source organism: Gypsophila paniculata (assembly GCA_032274805.1). Classification (NCBI taxonomy): domain Eukaryota; kingdom Viridiplantae; phylum Streptophyta; class Magnoliopsida; order Caryophyllales; family Caryophyllaceae; genus Gypsophila; species Gypsophila paniculata. The sequence continues at coordinate 225,352 of JAUEKU010000001.1, forward strand.
AATGAGTGAGCAAAAAAAAAATAAAAAAAAATGAATGATTTTATAAAAGGAAAAAAATAATATGATCGTACGGCTGGTATTATTTCCCTCCTTTTTAAAGTTGATGTGATCTGGACCGTTGAAATGGAGCGAATGGACGGTGGAGATTAAAAGTTTTGGTGGAGGGTGATTTTCGGTTTAATTTTTGAAAATATTTGGGGAGATTATTGATTCATTGATTTTTGTGGACGGATTTGCCCTTGGAATAGTGGCGGTTATTGAGTGGTTGGTGGGGTATTTTCGTCATTGCGGTTTGGGGTCGATAGCTTGATTGCATAATCGTTGTTAAGACCTGATAAACGGGTTGTTTGGGTTGAATATGAATTAAGTTAGGGCTAAGATTATCAATAAGATTTTTCCTAGTTTTAAGACTCTGTCACTTCAACTTTCAACTCACTATTATTATTTTTTTATTCCTCAGACACTATGCATTATCCATGAGACTCATCTCAGACTTTATTTTTACTCTACTTTTTAACAACTTTTATTAAAAAATAAAACAAAAAAAAAGACACATGTTGATTTGTTATTGGAGAACAAACCTAGAAAATGGTGCCAAGACTCTCCAAAGTAAGTTGAGTCTTGGATTTCTAAAACTCAACTTTTAAGACTTTATCAACATTTTGCTAGATTATTGGAGTCTTGAGACAAGACTCACGTGCGTGAGTCTTGAGACAAGACTCCCCTCAAGACTACCAATAATCTTACCTTTAGGTTGGAACAAAGTTGGTTGAAATTTGTTCAGGTAGTCGGATTAGATTGGGCCCTGAATTGAATTAATATCGGATGATAAATTTATTGGACAATTGTCTCAAACTAGTAAAATATTGATAGTAAAACATTTATGACTAAATTGTAGGGTGAATTTACATTTATAATACACCGTCTTTATCAACGATTACAATCACTACTTTTTAAAATCCATTCCATCATTTGTGTTATGTATACTCAAACTTTTTATATTACATAAAAAAAGATAAATAACAATTAATTGATATTGAACTTGTAACACTCTTATAAGTTAAGCTCAAATACGTAGTAAATATTCTCAAATAAAAAAGGGTTTATTCCTATTATATCCTGAGGTTTATACTTTCATCAATGGTACGCAATTTTTTAAGTTTGTGTCCGTGGTATCCCTGAACTTTTCTTTATATGCACGTCGTGACCAAATTTGTTTATCCGTTAAAACTCCGTTAAGTTTAGTACTAATTGAGGATGTGTCAAGTCCTAATTGTGAGGGAAAAGTTAGTTAGAGTGATTTAGTTATAAATAAACTTTTGTTTGCACATGGTAGCCCTAAGGTATATACATCGTGCATATGGTACCCCTAAATTTTCTACATGGTACCCTTAAGGCCTTAAGGTTCATCGAATGTACGCATGGTACCCCTAAAGTATACACATCGTGCACATGGTATCCTTAAACTTTTCACATTATGCACATGGTACCCTTAAGGTTTGTAAAATGTAC
>JAUEKU010000001.1:235880-254161 GCA_032274805.1 Gypsophila paniculata
ATTATATTCTCAAAAATAATATATTTAATACTCCATGTTTAATAGTTAAACATTATAAATAAAAAAGTCATTAAAATATATAATTATAAAAATCCGTGCATTGCACGGGGCACAAAACTAGTTATCATTTAAGATGGATTATCGTCGATAAAAACCAATGTAAAGTTCTGGCGTGGATGAGGGAGTAAGGAGAAAAAGAGGGAGTAAAAACAGAAAAGAGTGATCCACAAAAAGGAAGACATTTTTGGAGTCTAAATTGTGGAACCAAGGAGGAATGGCGGTTCAAATATGTGGACAGTGTATGAGTAGGGCATACCCCGGCGTTGATATAAACTCCCTCCACCGCCGCCCTCTCCAGGGAAGACAGTCGGTGTCAGTATCTGCGTCTACTCATCTCCAACCATCTCCCTCTCCCATCATTCAGGTTCCTCTTCTTTTTTTTTTTTCTTATTATTCTCACCTGGCAATTCTCTGACAGTCACTTTACTATGTCACCTGTATTCATTCATTCAATCGACTGCAACCGCCAACCAGGCTTCTGTATTTTTGGGTCTCTCTTTGTTTTCAATTGTTTATAGCCCTACCCCCCTAGGTGAATAGGTGATGCTTGGCTTTGCTTGAGTGCCTCTGTCATGGGTTCCTGCTACTAGTTAAATGAGAATTTGTGTTTATAAATATATATATATATATTCAGCCCAACTGCGGGAAGCTTATCTGGTTGCTTGGTTCTTCATGTTATATGAGTGACCATCAGCAATTTGCTATCCTTTTCTTTCATCCTGCTCATCGTTTTTATTGCTCTATGTATTTTGTCACTACCATTCTTTCTCTGTCATTTAGAATCCTTATAATTCAACCACCAAAACGGTCTTTTAAAGCAATTGACGTCTGCGTCATTTATCTATTTAGTGATTACGTGCAGGTTGTAGGTGGGAATCAGTACAGGCCTGGAAATGATAAAGGATTACATGGTGACACAATGGGGGAGGATGATTGGTTTGATTTGGAGTCAGATCTTTATTACTGGACAAAGGCTCTCCGCCCTGTTCAGGTAATTCTCAGTATTATTTCGTGTTAGTATAACTGATTCTTAGCATGTGCGACTGTGCGAGGCACATGTTAATTTAAGAAATTGGCCTGCGGTGTGTTTATTGCCTGCGGTGTGTTTATTGCTGTATACCAATATTGCAAATGTTAGCAAGGTTAACTTGTAAAAGTCATCGTTCAAAACCTGTCTACATCAACAGTGCACCTATAGGTTTTGACTCCTTTGACACCCCAAAAATGCTCGATATCATTATATCAATATTCCAGCCGAAACTACTTATTTGTTATTTATGGCAATCAAAATCTATAGGTCATGATGGTTATTGTATTTATATACTCGGTATAAAGTTTCAACAAAACGGTAGGTTGGAGGATTAATGCGTTTAGTTTTGCAGAATGCTAAACTTTTCTGACTGAGTAATGAGGATGGACATGTAGCACATCATTGTTTCTTATGCTCCACTGTTTAAAGTAGTAGTTGTATGTTGAATGTAGATGATGGTTTTGCTGATTTTTGTGCGTTCTTATATGCAGTGGTACCCCGGTCATATAGCGAAAACAGAAAAAGAACTTAAAGAGCAACTCAAGCTAATGGATGTTGTGGTGGAAGTGCGAGATGCAAGAGTCCCAATGTCCACTAGTCATCCTCAGGTATATTTTTTAGAATATCCTAGACTTATACTGACTAATTAATACGACAGTCGAAGGCAATATGGCATTTGGTGGTTTGACAGCACTTTTTATTTCACAAATGTTTGAATGAAAACAACAGATGGATATGTGGCTTGGAAATCGAAAAAGAATCTTAGTCCTGAATAGAGAAGATATGATATCCACATCAGATCGAAATGCCTGGGCAGCCTACTTTGCAAAGCAAGGAACACGAGTTGTATTTTCCAATGGAAAGCTCGGCATGGTATTCACGCAGTAACTTTACTATTCCTTCTGTTTCTGACCCTGTGGGTAACAACTATGTTATGTGGTGCACTACAGGGTAGCATGAAATTACATAGACTAGCAAAGTCACTTGCTGTTGATGTAAATATCAAAAGGCGGGCCAAGGGACTGCTTCCTCGTCCGGTAAGTTCTTGAAAATTTTCATTTTCATGTAGCTTGATCGATTATTCCCATGTGGTTTTATTCTCCTCACAGTTCTCAGAATCATCTAGTGGTCTTTGTTCTTTTTTTCTTCTCTTTTTCTAAATTTGGTGCCTCATTATATGTCTCTGGCTCTACGTTTGTCGAGACCAACTTTTCCGGTTTAATCTTAATGTACATCAATTGACCCGAGACCCGAATCTGACCCGAAAACCGATCCAACCAAAATTGACCCGAAAAAATAACGCTATGTCACTTGAAATAACTAAAAAAATAATTAATTTGATATTATTTGTAGATTATACACCTAAAATAATAACAAATTTTCACAAAACAACTTATGGTAACCAAAAATATCCTTGTTGACCAAATTCGTATGATTTGACTTGATAATGATCTTATCCGAAAATGACCCAACCCGACCCAAAGTGACCCGAACCCGAAATGACCGATAACAACGGACCCGAGACAGACCCGAGACCCGAAACATCAGCTAGACCCGAATTGACCCAACCCAATTTGACCCGACCCAATCCCGACCCGAATGACCCGTTTGATAGGTGTACGTCAACCCTTCAAAGCCAAATGTTTGTAAAGGTTGTGCACGTCTTACAATTTGATGTCTTTAGTCTTCCACAATCATAGGAGGGAAAGAGGAGTCAGAACTCAGAACTCAGAAATTCAAATGTATAAATTACAATGCCTCTTCTCTCCACTTATCATTGTTTTCCCACCTCACAATGACATTTCCATTTTACGGTTCATGTTAGCGGTCTCAATTCATTTTGGGTCTGTTACTTTGTTGTTGTAGAGTGTCTATCTGAAGTTTGTATGAAATGTTGTTGTGTTACATCAACTTTTTCATAGTCGTGTTCTTTGATCGTATAATCCTGTGGAAGAAGAGATGGGTTAAGAAGGATCCCCCTCGCATTTGAGCAAGAATATGCGTAGGTTTCTCTTTTGTCAGCCCGATGAGTTGAATAAGGTCATAGTTGTTGATTAACAATTGTTCTTTTTTTTTTTTTTCTAAGCCAGCCTTGTGGTTGATGTACTTTTGTTGTCATAGCCAGAAACATACATGCAAAAAAGAGGTTGACGTCTTCTGTAAACTGTAACTATATATACCCTCTTTCGGTACAATTTATAAGAAAAACATGTTGGAGGCGTCTTAGGGAGGCAAGTGTGAGGTGAGTCTTGCCATATTGTGTTTTTATACAAACAAAAAGAGCTAATAAAGGAAAAATAAGAATTCCAAAGACTAGGACAACTATGGAAAATGAGAAATCCCTGAGAATAGGACTACTAGCGTGTACTACTAGCGTGTACTGGAGCATTTCCAAGTGCACATGTGATACGAATTAAGAAGCGGCAACGACTTAACGAAGACACACGAACGGAGTTCGAGTGTGTTATGAGATAGTGACGGATAAAAGTTGTAGAATTAGACCTATAATTCAACAACACTGCGAACGAGCTCAACTGCGAACGAGCTCAAGACCTATTGAGAACAATCAGGTTAATATTCAAAAACGCGTTCGAATAATAACGGAAATTGTATGCCAACAAGCAAACTTTGTGTATTAAAATATGATTCTCTGTATGATCATTTACAAACAAAACAAAGACTATAAATAGCCTAGCAAGTAAACCGTCCTAGGCAACCAAAAAAACTACTAATATGAGACTTAAACACCCTTAGTTAAGGACATTAACTCTAGCCAATTAAGGCTCATCTAAATCGTAATAAACAAGTAATAAAAACTTCCACTAAATAGAGCACTCACACTTATTTATTATTAATTTAACAACAAAGTGAATTGCTTAAACATTCTCCATGCACGTAACCATGCACACCCAATGATCCACCGGACCCGCGGAAACGTCGACTCCAACTGTCAGCACCAAATTGTCACCCATCGAGCCTTGAGTAACGTAACCCTTATCAATATGAGCATTAAGCTCATCAGTGTGTGCGACTATGTGTCCTCTTTATGGCTGAGTATTAAAGGATCTCTTGTCCTCAATCTTGCTACTTAGCCGCTCCAATATTCTTTCTAGAGTCTTTATCTTGATATCCTTAGTAGACTCAGCATATCATGATGATGTTTTTCTTGTGTAGGTCAGGGCTGGAATTGTGGGATATCCTAATGTTGGTAAATCGTCCTTGATTAATCGTCTATTGAAGCGTAGAATGTGTCCAGCAGCTCCTCGGCCAGGTGTAACTCGACAACTGAAGTAAGATATTTTGATTGGAGTGAAAATGATGTTTCCATTGTGGAATTAGAACTAGGGACAAACTTTTTTGTCCTTTGTTCAAACTCCATATTTTTACTGTGTTCTCCCCATTTTATCTTGACATGGTGATTTAGGTGAGGATATCACTAAAGAAAAAAGAGGCAAATAGATTGATAAGTACAACTGTACAACTTCATCCATTTTTAAAAAACATAATCCCAACATAAAAGGCTCGCCCCACCTCTTAACATCCCCACCGTATCCTCTACCACCGAGCCAACTTAAAATCCTTTGAACTCTGGTTTTTGGTTAGATTGATTTTTTTTTTTTTTCCTTTTGGAAGGAGATTATGCGAGAAAGGTTGGATTTGAGACCTTTAAGGGAAAAAAGGCCATTAGGGGTTGGGTAACTCGGTGGTTTAGAATTTTAGATATTTCTGCGAAGTAGGGGGTTGTGGGGAGGTCACGAGGTGGGACGATAGCTGAGTTGGAAGGAAGGAGAAGGTCGACCAAAGTTTCAGGAGGGATAATTTGAGGAAGATCAGATGGAGCTCAATAAGAGAGAACACTAGAAATTGAATAAGAAAGAGAATGTCAGACATCAAATCATAAAACTGCCAAAGTCTGAAGGCGGTTGTTTGATGGCTTAGAGTGGCCAGATTCTTGAAAATAGGAAGTTGGTTCTAGGTTAAAATATTCTCGGATAAGAGAGAACACTAGAGATTAAAATATTCTCGGATCGACTAACATAAGGTTCTTCCGATTTCATATTTCTAAGGGCTTGAGATTAAAATATGAATAAAGTAGAAGCTTTGTCAGGCTGTCAGTTTCTCACGCCCTTTAACCTTATGTTAGTCAATCTAACAGTAACTCTCGACAGTAATTTTCTTCCCCTCATTTTCTTCTCCTTTTGCATGTTGCTCTTAAATATGTTTATTTGGTTTAATTATTGCTATAGGTCTTCTCTTTTATCTCTTTGTTCTAGATCGACTCGTTCTAGTGGTTGATTGAGGAGTTGTGATTTGTTTGATTATCGTTAGGATTCATATGAAAGGATTTTTGACGATTGATGATTCTTTGGCTCTTTGCTGGTTGAGTGCAGTAATGTTGTAGGATGGTGGATTAAGTCCTCTTTTAAAGTAATTGGTTTGGTTCCTATGCACTTAATACTTTTTCGAGCTCGTGGAATCCAGAGGCCAACACCTTATGATCCTCTGAAATGGTTCCTAAATAAAGTACTGCCAGTAGAGGAACTGATTTCTCAAAAAAAAAAAAAAAAAAAATCCATTTAAAATCGTTTTCTTTGACCCATTTTAAAGTGGCTGATTTATTTGTTACTAGGTCATGACTTCATGAGTCGTTTTTGAATAAATGATGGTCTGTATCTTGGATGTAATGACTTTTGCCATAACAAGTTTCCTCTCCTAGTTGTGGTACTTACTAGTATACTACCTCTTTACCGGTATCTAATTTGGTTTCCTCATAAGAAGTAGACGGTGATGATAAACTGAAATGTCACTTCTAGTGATATTGATGGATGTTGGGCTGTTGTTCTTGCTGTTGCTGTAGGCTCTCTTAAGTTAGCAAATGAAGTCGGTGTAAGTCTCTTAGATACTTTTGGGTTGGACTATGGTGATGAAATACTAAAAGGATGTATAAGTTTCAAAATGAAGGACTAACATGGAGAAGGAAGTTATCAAAAATATTGAAACCATTAGTAGAAGTTTCTCAATGGTGTATAGTGGGTGGAATATCGAATGTGACTTGTGCATTTTGCATCGGATAAGTGTATTGCTACCTTTCTTCGCTGGTGGGCCGTAATGTTTCTGGGTATGCTTTAACGCTTCTAACATCCATATCATTCTTGTTTAGGTGGGTTCGGTTTGGGAATGACTTGGAGTTGCTAGACTCCCCTGGTATTATCCCAATGAGGATCAGTGATCAAGCAGCTGCCATCAAGCTTGCAATTTGTGATGATATAGGGGAGAGATCATATGATGTCACTGATGTTGCTGCGATACTTGTGCAAATGCTGGCAAGAATACCATCAGTAGGTTGTACATCTTCTCTTTGTCTTTTTCAACCAGGGCACTCTTATAGATGGTCCATTGGCTACATATAGAATCCTTAGCGTTAATCCACCATGACTGTCCATAAATGTTATATTTGAATGCCTAATAATCAGTTACGCGCAATTCATACCTTGTATGATAGGTTAAATCATTCACAATTATTGCGATTGTTGCAGGTTTTGTGAAATCATTTTATTTCTAGATGATTGAGTACAATTGATAACTTGTATTAAAAGACTCAATTATAGTGGATGTAGTGAGAAGCTGAGAGTAGTGGGATGCAACTGTTAGGCGAAGGGAACTATAAGTACCTTTGTGGCTTGAAAATGAAAAAAAATTTAATCGTGAAACTAACTTTCTAATTGTTTCTTGTTAGGTACAAGAGCTCTTTACAATCGTTACAAGATAGACACTGATGGCCAGACTGGTCAACTGTACGTCTAAGAACTCCAATTTTATCTTCGACACCCATCTGGTTGCGAACACACTGATTCACTGGCATAGATCAGCTAATCGTTCACATTAGATGTTGTATCTTTGTACATAGCATGCCCTTGTTAGGAGGGAGGGAAAGGGACAGGACTATTTCCCGTGCTCGAATAGTAACAAAATCCGTAATCCTATTGATGGGTCAAATTTTAGTATTTCCATCATAGAAGAGATTTGGAAAAGATTCTGAAGATAATAACGCCTCCCCCACCCCGCAGACCTCTGAGAAAGTATTACTTCTGTACAGAGTGTTTCATTTCGTCCCTGGTTTTTCTTAATGCAGATATATTGATAAGCTTGCTCTGAAACTTTTCGGAGGGGATGTGCACCAAGCTGCCTTTCGGGTACTGACAGACTTCAGGAAAGGCAAGTTTGGTTGGGTTGCGCTAGAAAGACCTCCTAAGTAAGGCTGTTTGTTGCCGCCATCTGTCTGTGGAGCTTCTAATGAAAGGTTGGAAAACAATGGGGAGAGACCAGAGATAGTTATTCTCCAAGGCACAAACATGAACGTTAACAAATTTGTAGAAATTCGTGAATCATCATGCAGCAACATTTTCATCGGGGATCGAGTGGATTGCAATGAGTGAAATTCGTTGGGCGTGATCGCTCCCAGTCACCGTAGAACTGTATTGTTATTATTATGATGTACTCCCTCCAAACCACTCATTTCTTCCCATTTGATAATCTGTTCTAGACTGATAGCATAGTGTAGACTATATCAAATCCTCCTGTACATGCTTTCACAGGAAGAAAATAGAAGCGTAGAACCTCATGTTCCCAAAAAATGGATGTAAAGTTGTTCAAGCATTACTTGTATCATTATTGTTTGAATTCCTCGTCACATAATCTACATGATGTTGCAAATCAAGTAAATTGCAAAGAGTATCCATCGTGAGAAACAGAAACAATTCACAGTTCACTTGTAATGGAGTTACGATCAAAAACCAAAATTAATATTCACCTCAAGTGGCACTTGTATCAGTGAAGCAATGTTATTGCGATCAATGAACTCAAGCAATCAAGTGTACCATTAATCACTCTAGTGATAGATTTATCAAAGTGAGAATGATGGAAATACTTTTTGAGGAACTTGCAAAGTAACAACCTATTGTAGATTGGAAAGCCTGTAAGCTTTAAACGACTTGAAATTATATACTCCCTCCAGAAACATGATGAGACGAGGGATTATTACGTAAAGGTTTACATATACGTCTCAACTTCAGCTGTGGTAGTTGTTACAACAATAACACCACAATTCCATACTAAGCATATGGAACACTTTACATCGTCTCAAAAGAAAAAAGTGAACTTCCTTTATTTATATAGTAGGACTAGCTGGTGACGAAAGTTGAGGACAGACAATCGACTTCTCAAAGTCCCTGCAAACAGTATTCAAAACCATCTCAGGTATAAGTGTATAACTAGAGATTTAATACATGACTAATGTTTAGCAACAACTGCATCTAGGAGGTATTCTTACCAAGGCACGCCTCTTGAAACTCGATACGAGCTCACTAGTGTCATATTTGGATTGTTTGTAGGCATCCACTTTGTTCAATTCCTGCAAATTATCATATTGGTTTTAGAAATCCATCAATTATTCACGTTTCAGAAAACTGAAAAATATACACTTCAAGCTCCCAACGTGAAACGCATAGCATCTTTGATGGTTACCTCTAGCCAGGTAGTTAGCTTGGACCTCCCAGTTGTAATGTCATAGTTCTTCAACTCTAGTAGCAGGAGTTGGAACCGTTCAATGAAAGGAGCGTATGCAATATCTACCTGAAATTTAAAAAATTTCAGTACATAGAAACAATTACTCCGTACAAAACTAACTACGTATCTTGCTGCTGCTTCAAATACTCGTCTAACATTTACAAAGCTAACTACTACATACGGAGTATAACATACAGTAAAAATGGCGTGTTTTCTTATAAATTTTCATAGGAACAAAATATTCAGGGTTCTTTTCCTCTAGTATCTAAGGAGATAAAGCCGTAATTGCATTTCTGATTGGTACGTAGCACAAGGTTGCAATTTTCAATTCAATGTCAGACAGTAGTGGCCTTTATCCAACTATCCAAGTTTGCTCCAACATAAACGGGAGTCTCCGAAACACTGATTCAATATTCTTGTTGCTGTTTGTTGTATGAATGTAATGGTTCCACCTTTCATATTGAATCACTGAGTTGGTATCTTATCATCATCTAAAAGGCTATTCAACCAGAGTGACATTTGAACAGAGAGACTGAGAGAGTCATTGTGTACTCACTGCACTGAATTGGCCAAGGAAAAAAGGTCCATCATCAAATTTAGAAAGAGCATCCTCCAGTTTGTCGAATGCAGCTCCTGCGAATTGATGGCCAATTTTTTTAGCAACCAGAGATGATTGATTAGCTACCAGATACTTGAAATAGATAAAGAATGTTTCGGAGAAAATCATACTCATGTCGGTCTCAGAGCCTCCTTTAAGATAATTGTAAACAGCTCCACCAAATGTACCAGAATAGGCCAACATCTCTTCCGCAAATTCTTTCTTAGCAGGATCCTACAGATTTTACAGTATAACACACCTTGAATAAAACCAGACGTTTGCTATCGCTTCATAAGTAAACGTTCTACTTACGTCAGGAAAAAGGGCAGGTCCTTCGAAGTGAGTGTCTAAATACTTCAGTAAATCAAGGCTCTCTCCCTTGACTTCATTGTTGTGCTCCAAAGCAGGCACCTATTCCATTAATAAAGACATGCATAAGTCGCATAGAACCAACAGAGGTGAACATATAACAAGCCAAGAGACTGAATCCAGCAGGACTAAGATTAATCAGGATTGTGACAATGAACATAATTCAATGATCCACCCTAACCTTCCGAATTGATTCAACGAGACACCTTCTCGGAAGCTTATCCTAAATGTAATGAAGTGGAGCTTCAACGGAGGTAACAAATGTAAAATAGTGACAAATAATTCGCAGACATACAGCAATACCCAATTACACGCCTAAATAGAGCAAGTTGGCAAAAAAAAGCCTTTATTGGGCAATTACTCAATTGTATTATCTTTGTAAAAGAATTTCCTTTATGAAGTGTATTAGGAAAGAAACAATAGCCAGCAAAATACATAACCATGTTTCCATGTAAGGGATGCAGAAATATTAATGTTAAGCGAGGTAAAAGTCTCACCTTAGCAGGAGGGTAAACATCCTTGTACCAAGCAGGTTTATCATCCAGATTAATGGGCACCAGTTGGATTTTATCTTGCAACCCCTGTCGATGAGATAAAAGATGACAAAGATTATAGAATCAGAGAGTGGTGGTAGTTATAAATTTTCTCGATCCATTGATGCCGGCTAACCAGCCTCAAATATGTCATATGGAAAAAAAAAAGGAAAAAGAATTTAAAAGTCAAGCGAAACTAATGTCAAAGAGAACAGTGAAATCACCTTGTAATTACGGGCAATCCAGGCGCGCTGAGCATAAGGGCATATGTAAGCAGTGTAAAGCCTGATGAATCGAGGGACAAAAAATATAAAATTAATTAGATATCAATGTCATTAGAGTTTGTCCACAATTAGCTGTAAAAAGATGAAACGAGAACGAACTTGACAAATCATGATTCATTCTGCAAAACTTTTGGGCAAATAAAAATTTGGATCACACCATAAATTTTTAACATTGAAGGTGGTCATTTGTGTGTTGAACATGAATCACAACAACATTACACCAGAGCCTCAAGGGCTCTCGCAACTAGCGAGGCAAGGGGTCGGATGTGTACATCCTACCCTTGTGTTAAGGCGGGGAGACTGTATCTAGATGATCCAAATGGAAATTGCGTCAGACATTGAATTGAATGTGTGGTACTTTACAATACAAAGTGAACTAATGTGGGAGACAAAAGTCATGCATGGATTAACATGATATCTGAGCTCATGCTCAATCGTGTGCGATGACTTCAGCCAAGTGATTGCACTTGGATGGTTCCTCAACTGAATTCCCAAGATGAGGAGGGAGTTTCGACTTTTATAAACCAAACAGACATACTCCCTGTATTGTCAATTAGCTTACGATATTGCCAACTAGCTTTACTACAAAAGTACAAATGCAATTTTGAGTTTGTGAAGTGGACCGTCTCCCTTGTGGTAGGCTTTGATTGAGCCCGTACATGGATTTACGTCATTCAGCTAATAGCTTAAGCTTTTCGAGCATAATATAACAAGTGACTCGTGAATTCAAAACTTTATCAAAAATTAATTTTCAAGTTCCAACTCGATGATAATCAATCTCCCGACTCCATGCACCTGAATTTCGCTCATATTATGAATGTTTTCAAGCTAAAATGTATTTTCCAACGCTGATCTTTGAAATTATCCCCATTTTCATTTTGCGCACATATTTTGGGTATAAAATATCTTCTCTAAACCAACCACTAGAATACGAAAACACAGAAATTCTCATGCCACGTCGAATAGAGCATTTGTGTGTGAAAAGCAATTGAGATAATCAAAGGGAGTAGAAATCAAAGAATCATAATTCAAGCAATGATAAAACAAATTGGCAAATGACGAGTATAATTTACACATGCGATACGCTGTTTATTTACAATTGCTTTCAGATCGGTTTTCAGGGAGCACATGCAAGTGGCTCAGAGGTAGTCCATAACTAGAATCGAAAACGTGAAGAAGTGAATAAATCCTAAAACAAAACAAAACCTACAGAAATGGGTGGGACTGTCAAGTGACCATCTCAACCAAAACCTTAAGGTGATGGTTGGAGTCCCAGGATCGATTATATACTCTAACAGGGACAGCGAGTATACCATATGTAGTTGTCAGGGATAAAATTAATTATATTGGAAGACAAAAAGGAACTTTTAAACGTAAAATTAAACAGTGATCATTAGAAATAATAGATAAAAAATAGGCAGATGTTGAATTGAAATAATATTATATTAAAAAAAAAAAGTACGAGTATAAATCAAATTAGAGGGAGGGAGAACCTGGTGGCCCCATCAGAACGAGGAGGAGGTTCAGAGTTGGAACCCAACACTGGGGGCAGTACTTCTCCACTTTCACTACAACCACCGCCACCAACAAACGACATATAATTTGATCCATAAAAATCGACATACATAGATAAAGAAACAAAAAGTTTAAGTTCATTCTCAAAACAAACAAGGGCCAAAATAAATGACCGAAACAGAGGGACGAAACATACATGGTGGCCATGGATGGAATTGAATTATGGAAGGAAGTAGTTGGTGGGACTAATCACTGATGCCTAGACAGATATGAATGATCTCCAACTTGTTTTCTTTTCTAGACTTTTCTCCTCCCCAATATTAACGTAAACCCCTCATATGCCACACACTCTCTTCTACCAGTATTTTTTCTTACTTTTAGCCTTCTAGGTTGCGTCCCTTTATATCTCTCTATTATTATGCTTATTTGTCCCATACTTTCTTGTACGCGTACTTCGTCTATACTCCTACTAAGGGGGAGTAGTTTTGAAATGTGTGCGTTCTTAGATGCTCTAGGGTGAGCTAAACTGCACCGTGATCGCTTGTACTAACTTGCACGATCAATTTACGACTCTGATATCAACATATCATATGTTCCTATATATAATTGAAGGAGAATGAATGACAAAGTAACACTGCCTACAAAATTACAGCAAAGCGATATATTTATCGCATAAAATAGAGTTGAGATTTCCCTATCCCACATTTGTGTCTCATCTTATATCCCATCCACTTATTTTGCTACACGTCGTAGAAGTTCTCCTAGCATAAAATGAGACAGTGGATCTGCACTACGTAAAACAGCACATGCAAAGGATCGTCTAATCATAAGAAAAGAAACAAGGTAAAACACAACACACTAACATCTTTAATCTTCTATTTCTAACAAAACTATTTATGGTCTCGTACAAAATTCTGTTCATCTGTGTGACATTCTCTAGAGTGAGTGATTCCTTTCTTAAAGAAAATGCAATGCAAAGACTTAAAAAAGCTGCTCAAAAAAGTTGAGTTCTAAGGCATTTATAGTTCATCCTTTACTACAACTTCTTCGTCACTGGTTGAAGACTCGTCCTTGGTTTCGCTTTCAGTTTCAGTTTCGACTGGTATATCAATGTTGATACCGGTTGCAGTTTCTGGTTCAGCTTCAGCTTCGGTCTTGGTTTCTGATTCTGGCTCCTCTGCATCATCATCGTCCTCCTCGACAGCTGCATCAGGGCTGATGTTGAGGCTAGTCTTGACGGACTCATACACACGAGAAGCGAAGTCCTTGGGGTCATCAAGCAAAAAGCCACTTTCGAAAAGAGCAGTCTGGTATATGAGTTGTGCTGCTTGTTTTACATTCTCATCCTGCAAAACATGGTAATTCCAACATCAACTTTACGGCCAATAACAAAATTTCATATTGCTATGAATCTACAAAGATCTTGGTATTTTTACAGCCAAAAGGTGTGTAAAAACCGTCTTATACTAACTTATTAGAAAACCACTTTAAGCATGAATTGAAGTCCCGCATTGTATATTATTTCGAGACCCTTTTAATGCGACCATCATTCATCTTAGTTAGTGAACCTTTGTTTAATCGTGTGTGATCCTCTTTGCCATCACACGTGACGTTTTGTTAAGACATAAGAGTAAGTTGAAGTAAACCTGTCTTATTCCCATCACAATATTGGAGCAAGTATTTTTGAAAAGAGTTCAGTACCTCAGGATCTGTAGCAACTCTGTCGCGGAGTTCTTTGATGATAGGATGTCTAGGATTAATCTCAAGAATCAGCTTGCCACGCATGTAAGCCTGCTGATTTGCATTCGTCATCGCTTGTGCCTGCATGATCCTTTCCATGTTTGCACTCCACCCGAACTTGGAAGTCACAACAACACAAGGGGTGTTGGCTAAACGATTGCTTATCTTGACATCATCCACCTTCTCAGCAGCCAGAGAGTTCTTCCACCACTTTGTTAGGTCCTTGAAGTTTTCCTTGACCTCCTTATCTTCTGACTCCTTGCCAAGTTTCAAGCCCTCCTTCGAAACATTCTGGAACTTCTTGTCCTCGTAGTCCATAAGGTATTGCATCAGATACTCGTCCACAGGATCTGTGAAGAAAATGACCTACATAAAAGAGGTCCAATTACTAATGGCAATTGAAGTTAAAGCCAGTGTTGCATGGTCAATATTCAATTTGGTTCACTGAACGGGTTTAAATGCACAGATCACATTCAGACTCTATTTGAATACGGCCAATTTGTTTCATGGATCAGCCAACCGAAACGGGAACCATGCAACCCTGGTTACAGCAGGTCCGTGAAAGCCAAAAGGTGCTCAATGTCATAATCGAAGACTTCATTTACCTAAGGCAATGCAAGAAGAAATACGTTTATTAGATTACCTCATAGCCTTTCTTTGTAAGCCTTTCAAGGAAAGGAGAGTTTTCCAATTGCTCCTTGTTGGTTCCTGTTATGTAGAAAATATCCTTTTGACCCGACTTCATTCTTGAGATGTATTGATCAAGGGAAGTCAATTTTCCACCAGATTTTGTACTGTTCAACGACGTAGATTAGACAAACTTACTTTAGAGAGAAGACTGAAAAAAATACTCGCAGAACCACTTGGAGAGTTACTTACGTTTCAAACCTAAGAAGCTTGGCTAGACGATTTCTGTTTGCAGCATCCTCAATGATGCCGAGTTTGATTGATTTGCCAAACTCATTCCAGAACTTTGTGTACTTACCCTTTTTCTCATCATTGTCAGCAGACTCCTCAACGTCTACAACAAATTTAACCATGATCAGTTAGGACAACGGTAGACAGGAGTCAAGATTCAAGAGCAACTGAAAACACGGTGGTGAAAGGGAATTTGTCCCCCTTTCTTTCCCTACCCTTCGTTCCTCTCGTCATAAATAAACTCAGAAAAGAACATTTGAGCTCTAAAATGTATTGAAATGAATAATAAATATACCGTCTTTGTCTTTGTCATTAGATTCCTCAGGGTCCTCCTCAGCCAACTTACGTATCATGTCGAGGGCCTTCCTGATCAATTTCTTTTTTATGGTCTTCAAGCTACTGTGTTGTTGAAGCATTTCTCTTGATACATTGAGAGGAAGAGTGTCTGAGTCGACAATGCCCTGGCCAAACATTAAGAAATTAAGATCATGACTGAAATAGCAGCATCAAAATCTTATAAATGCAAACCAAGTTAGTTTACCATCAAGAAGTTGAGATACTTGGGCAAGAGCTCATCAAATTCATCAGAGATGAAGACCCGCCTGACGTACAACTTCACTTTGCCTTTGTTGTTGTTGTAGTAATTCTCATAAAAGTCGTGAGGAGCCTTTGGAGGAACATACAAGACTGCCTTGAACTCAACATCACCTTCAGCAGTAAAGTGACTCCATGACAAAGGCTTTTCTTCGCTGAAGTCCTACAAGATGCACAAAAGAAAACAATAAACATGAGCAAAAACTTCGCCAACTCCTTGTCTGGATGAAGCGATTTCAAGGGAAAGTGAGGGACAAAATTGAATGCAGGTTTAGCGATTTGGGGTGGAGAGAACCGATTTCCTCCCCCTAAACCAAATCAAGAACCTTTCAAAATATGAGAGATTTGGAAGGGAAAGATCGTTGTTTCATCCCCTCTCCTGCCCCTGCAAATATGAGTAGATATCCAGACATTGCCTAGTGCACTAACCTTTGCCAAAGATTGGTAAAATTTTTCATATTCTTCTTCAGTGACCTCCTTTGGGCTACGTAGCCATATGGCCTTCACATCATTCAAAAGTTCCCATTCAGAAATTGTTTCTTTGATAATCTTTGTTTTTGGTTTCTTGTCAACTTCCTCATCCTCCTCTTTTTCTTCAGTTTCTTCTGTTTTTTCCTCCGAAGTTTTGGCTGTATTACAAGACACACATGTAAACATGGTAAATTAGTCTCTAATATATTCACATAAGGAGTACAACCTCGAATTAAGATAGCAAGAAAATTCATCGAAGACAGAATGCACCACATATTAGCTCCCTTGTCATCACTAGGCTCATCATCAAACTCATCGTCATACTCATCATCACTTGACTCGTCACCATCTGCAGGCACCTCCTTATCAACTTCCTCGGTTGCCCATAGGTATATGGGGAAATTGATGAACTCAGAGTACTTCTTCACCAAATCCTGAAAATTACAAAAAATATATAAAAAAAAACAAGTTAACCAAACGAGTAGCAGTATAACAGGTGATGATTAGTCTCTCAAATGGTCACAAAATGGATTAGCAATGAGACAGGTACTCATAGAATACTACTGTACATACTAAATTCAAGTTTCTGATGTGAAATCACAAAAAACTGCAAAGACATTACATTTGCTAAAAGGAATTGTGGCAACGACAACAAAATCATTAGAGAGCGATCGAAATAAATCATACGGAGTATACAATATAACCACCTTCAATTTGGACTCATCCACGTACTCTCCTGCTTCTTCTCGAAGATGTAATCTGATCTCGGTGCCACGGCCAAGAGGTTCATTCTCTGTGTCCTCAGAAATGGCAAACGAGCCATCGGCCTTTGATTCCCAAACATATCTGGACAGCAACATAACTCACAAGCCATCAAATAAACGAGCAACTGGTTACATGTGAGGATAGTAAATAAACAAGGTCAGAGCTCACTGTTTGTCATCGTTGTGCTTGCTTATAACTTCGACATAATCAGCGACCAGATAA
Organism: Gypsophila paniculata; assembly: GCA_032274805.1. Classification (NCBI taxonomy): domain Eukaryota; kingdom Viridiplantae; phylum Streptophyta; class Magnoliopsida; order Caryophyllales; family Caryophyllaceae; genus Gypsophila; species Gypsophila paniculata. Next base: position 252,546 of record JAUEKU010000001.1, read on the forward strand.
ACCGAGTAAAACCCAACTCCGAACTGTCCAATCAAGTTAAGGTCTCCACTTGTTTGCATCTTCTCCACAAATGCTGAATAAGCAGCACAGATATTGGTATAAGACAACACATCATTACTTATATGAGACCACCTAAAAATTTAGATACTCATTATACTAGCATTGATACTGCAAAGAGTTTTCCGGAATAAAATTATATACCTGAAGTTCCTGATTTTGCAATGGTTCCTAAGTTTTTAATGAGGTCCTCCTTTGTCATACCGATACCTCTGTCGCGAATGGAAAGAATCTTCTTCTCTTTATCCAATTTAATCTGCAATAATTGACCTCAAATGTTATGTCACGACTGATTATTTATCAACAAGGTTCACATAGCCATCAAAGTAACTGAAACGCAACAACAAGCACGACCACATACCAAAATTTCAAGCTTAGCTTGGTCACCTTCGCCCAGCAAATTCTTATCGGTCAGCGCCAAGAACCTAATCTTGTCCAATGCCTAGCATTACGCGACATCCCTCATTCAGCAAATAGCACGATCATACAATAACCGGTTTAATAATCACATTCATTGATTTGAATAGAGGAACACAAAGTACTTACATCAGAAGCATTGGAGATGAGTTCCCTCAAGAAAATATCTTTGTTACTATAAAGGGAGTTGATGATGATATCCATAAGACGAGACACCTCAGCCTGGAACTCAAACTTCTCAGCATTGCTGCGAAGAGTTTTCCTCGAAATAGATTCCGCCTCTCTGAAACCACCATAAACAATGACCCCTCGAAACATTACTACAAGCGTCACAAAGGGGACAAATGGATTTAGAGCGAAAGGGAGCCAAGAGAAAGGGAAGGCCAACAATTCCCCTTGTTTGGAAACTAAATGTTGGGGGATTTAGAAACGAAGAGAAGGAAATCGAGGAATCCATATACTCTCTCCAAACTGAATAAAAATAGTTCGGGCATAAGAATGATTTGAAAGGAAAATATCATTGCTTCATTCCATTCTATTCCACTCCGAAACGTATCCAAACAAGCTATAAACAGTAGCAACTAAATGATTAAGAACTGATGCAAGTGTATGGGAAGACGAAAAACCTGTTGACAACATCAGCGTCAGTGGATAAACCACTAGGGACGGCTCCCGCCACCTTCTCCTCAACCTTAGGCGGGCTCAGTAACTCGTCTGCATCCTCTTCAGCATTCACGTGTATCCGCGTCCCTAAAAAGCAAACAGACCGAATACATTTACAACTAACATTTACCCGACTATCAATTTCGGATTCTAGAGGCCACTCTCAACAGCTTTCGCAAAGTTGCTGAGAAAGGGGGTCATAATGGTCACATTTTAGTCACGAATGAAACTGTTGCACGCAGTCATTCTATAAAGTCCCACCTGATGTGGAACTCAAGTCTCATACCTTATGTAAGATAACACGTGTCCATCAGACTCGTGTTTAAGTTATAGGCAGGCCCGGAAATATGAGCAAGTCGCAAGCAGTGTTTTACATGCACAATGTAACCTTCTGATTTTGTGACACAAATACAATGTAACATTCCCCTCCAATGATTATATACGTTTGCGTAAGTGAAAACATAAGTAATTGAGTGGAG
>JAUEKU010000001.1:254261-266177 GCA_032274805.1 Gypsophila paniculata
CGCGAGCAAAGGGGACATCAAAGGCGAACTGGTGGACCCAATCGACGAGGGCTTCAAAGAGTTGGTTGAGAGATGCTTCCATCCTTTCTATTAAATCGTCTAAAGAATAAAAACGTATACAATTGAATGCAACGGTTTTCGATGTGATGAGATCAGAGATTTGGGACAAAAAATTGAATATGAAAATAAATTCAATTTCTAAGATCTTGTTTTTTCTACGTCTCCCTATTATTTTTTTTTTTTTTTTTTTAATTATTGAAGCTATTTGATTAAGAATGGTCTATCTATGGACAATGGTGATGAATCATGAAATATAATCGAACTCAATTAGAAGAGTCAACATTGTCGGGCCACCCGTTTGCTATCCCACTCATTTCCTAGGCCTTAGAGGTGGACATTGGCCGAGCCATCGATATGGGCTTGTTTCGCACGACTCGAATCCAGTTCTTGGGTGTAGAGAGTTGAGCCAAGCCAGCTAAATCTCGGTCTAAGCCATGTCTATTAGTTATAAAAATAGGGTGGTGCTCTTTCCTACACCACCTTTACTCATTCCTACACCATTTTTTCCCATTTTACTCTTCCTATTTCTCCCTTCCTCTTTTCCTTTCTTTTTTTTTTCTCTCTTTTTTCATTTCACTTCTTTAAACATTCAATCAAAAACATGGTGGTCGAAGGTGAAACGTTGCCCGGTGGTTAGTACATAGAAGTGAAAAAGAAAACAAATAATTACAAAACATAATTCAATCAAACAAAATTAAAAAATATAGTATTTAAAAAAAAAAATTGATGAAGTTTGCAGACTTGCAGAAGTTGCAGCCATATGCAACTTAATTCCTCCCGCCGACTCAATTCCTCCCTCCGGCCTCCCCCTTTCAACTTACCTAGCAACGCGTCATCGTTTGTGCAATCCTAAACTACCACCCACCATTAACCCTAACCCTAATTTAATGTTAATTAAAATTAATAAAAACTCAATCAAAATAGACACCATAAACATTAAAATTAATTTAAAACATTGATTTTACATCATCAAAGTGAGTATTATCAGTTATATTTAATTAATTGACAAGGAATTAAGGGAAAAATTTGTAGAGAAAAAGAGAGAAAATTATGAGTAGAATATTAGGGCAAGGGTATTGAATGGAAGAAGTGTGGTATAATTGTGTAGGATAGAGTAAAATATGCGTAGGATTGAGCAACTACGTAAAAATATTAGAAATAAATAAATAAAATAAATAAATAAAAGTTCGGTGGGTCGGGTCATCAAAATTTTGACTTGGGTCGAGCCGAACTTTGGAGGGCGGGATTGGGCCTTATAAAATGAGGTCTGATGGGAGTGTCGGGCCAAGCCTGCCCATGTTACATTTTTTTTTAAAAAAGAGACGAATTTATTAATATAAAATCAAACGACACTTAGAATAATTTAGTAAAATCGAAACAAGTATTACAAGAATTGAATCACAAATTTCTCTTATTGAACTAAAGATTTCAAATCATGATTTAACAATTTCGAATATTTAACACAAATAATTGTATAAGACGATCTAATTATATCGATTCATTTGTGTATAATTTCATATGTACTGATAATAAAATAGTCAACTCTCTTTTATCGACGACAAAGTATTTTTTAACTTTAATATTTTTGTTATTTGTTATCAATATAGAGTTTCAAATCATCAAATTAAAATAGGTTTATTATGAAACGGTATCTTACAAAAAATTCATTTTGCGAAACACTATCAATTAATTTGCCTTTTGTAGGACACCCCATTTTGTAACTATTTTTTTGTTTAACACTCACTTAAATATTTTTGGGCATAAAAAGTCAAATTTTTAGTCATTGAACACCGAAGTAACATAACCAACTAACATATCATTTGACGGTACGAGTTTTTGTAAACACTTATTAACCTAGACTTAACATTTATGTCCGATCAATGATCTTAAATTTGACTTTTTTTGCCGGAAATCATTTGAGTGTTAAAAAAAACGATTATAAAAGGAGTGTTTTACGATAAGTTAATTAAAAGGTAATTTTCGCAATAATTAAAGCATTTCACAAATATGGTTGTTTTTCTTGGAATTCTTCTTTCGGGCCTATCTTACGCTATAAAACCGTCTTATAATAGAATAGTTATTAATTTGTGTTATCTATTTAAAAACAGTTCAAAATGTTTTTATCTTTTAGCCCAATAACATTCATATTTTCAATTGTCTTAATACTCCATGTTTTAATACTATGCTATCATCCATTAGTATTGTTGGGGTGAAAATACCCGACTCGAAGTACGCTTAATACCTATTCATATACGGTCTTATAAGACCACTATTTTGACGTCACAAGATGACATCATCGTGATGTCACCCGATGAAATCACCTCCCTCTATATAAGCCCTTTGAGGGGGCCAAAGGTAAGGGTTGGCTCATAAGCCCTCCCCTACTTTTCTCTCTACACTCTCCTCCTTAATAAACACCTGGGCTCGGGGTTCACTTTTCAGGTCTCCCATGGAGCAGCATACTGGGCCCGAAGGTCCTATTTCATCCGACCCAAGAGGCTCATTTTTACCCGAAACAAGTATTTTTAGTTATCTTGATAATTTCTTTATTTTCCTCGTTAGGAAGAAGCTTTTTTAGTGATCTTTTTGTTGCCAACAAAATAACAAAATAATTCTAAAGGGATAGTATATGCACAATCTTCTTAAGAACATTATGGACATATGGTAATAATCAATGTGGATATATCAATAATCAATGGCTCAATGCTAATAATCGTATTCGTGAATAGCTGTATAGTTTGTACAAGGATTATGACCAAGATCTCGTAACTCGTAACTAGCTAGAAATAATGGTCAGTATGCTCAGTCCTCCGATAAGCAGGTACTGCAAGAAATAAGCACAGTCAGTCGCGTGTCCACCTGTATATACGCTTTCAAAAGCTACCAAGTTGGGGTATAACTTTTATCTGTGATGTACATATGTTCAAGTTCAACTGACCTTGATTAGAGGTTGCTCTGTCATGAAGATGGTTGCATAGCCAACATACGGCAAATACCTGCCAGATTGATTTAGAAATTGTATCAAACTAGACAACTAGTAATCTCGAAAGGATTAAGTTGGTCGACATGGGAATTAGAACTAATCTACAAGCAAACTAGAAGAAGATTCAAGAAGCGACACAGATTGACTTAACAAGAAAGACACTGTTTTGGAACCGACATTTGAAAACCAATTTATGTGTTCTCACCCCTTCACCCTTCCTGTGATGTGACTATTCTCAAGCCACAGTTGGTCGTCGGCATATATCCCATAACTGTCATCATATTCATTGCTGTCCCCTGCACATCGAAACCAGAGAATGCATTCATTAGCCCGCTTAACTGTCACTATAACTGGAGGACATAAATAATCTCGAGAGACACAAATGATTATCACACCAGCACTCTACGTCTATCAACGAGTTTTCTACAAACAGCATCATTATCATCAAACGCCCACGACAACAGCGTCATTATTCAAGGGTCTCAAAAGGCTTCCTCTAGTAGAAAGCGAGTTACATGTACCTAACAAGCTAAAGCTTATTTGTGAGTGCTCTGAAATATTGTGAAACTGTGTCAAGAATTATATGACTGTTACTTCAGAATATAAGAAACTGCAGACAATTTAGCGACGCTTTTCTTTGTTCCGTCACATTTCAAAGTCAAAGAATAGTTAGAGGTTGTCATCTTTGACTCGATAATAAATGGAATAGCTCATCAGGGGCCTATTCTTGAATGATCTCTAACTACATTAGTGAGTGGTATGCCACAAAAAAATAAAGACATTTCTTTGAAATCAATTACTTCGTAATGATATTCGAGAAATTCAATAGTTGCAACTCGACTCCAAGCTGAAATTTTATCATGTCATTGTGCCACTATCTGCTGAACGACAAGTCTCTACCTAATATTGACTGCTAAAACTTAGGTTTATACTAATGCTTCGTCAATGTTACTCGTAAAGGAAAATACGAGTAGTGAATCAATCATGTCAGTGCAAACAAAACATAGTGAATGATAATTTTCTTAGGACAATCACCTTTTGTCAGCAGATTGACTTCCTCTGAATGGCGCCGCTTGTGGACCTGCAGAAAGAGCACTGAAGGTATAAAGCGCAGTTTAATATGGATTCTACTTAGACAGACGAACATCACAGTTCACTTCTAGGGGCGTTTAATTAAAGCCACAGTTCGACTAAGTTTTATCCGCTCTGTAAGACTTCTCAAGGCGAAAGCCACATCCAGTGGTTATGTTAGTGTTGAAATCAAAATTCTTCTCACGAAAAACAGTGAGCCCCGGGCTTTCAGGAGAGGACAGTAATCTAGGTAATAACACAAGCTCAAAAGACGCACAAAAAAATGATCGAGACTTTACCCTGGTCACGCGATGAACGATTGGAATCTCCTGCCCCTGAATCACGAAAGCAAAGACAACAATACGTGAGCATAAAAAAGGGGACGCTAAAAGGAAATGAGTTAATACGGAGTATGTATGATGTTTCATCTCAAGAACGACACAGAAAAGACTTAAGTCTCAAATAATTTTGGTTAGGTAACATAAGTCGTTGTGAGGAATCATTATTAGTTAAACGCGATCTTAGCATTGATGCATTAAAATTGAGAGTAATGAAAAACGATGGGAAGGGAACGAACCTTAATTCTAAAGACAACAATCTCTCCAGCGAGAAATGGAGTTTTCTTGAGATTAAGGAACAAGATATCACCCTACAAGATAAAATCACTGAGCAAGTCGAGGGAGGTCGTAAAATCACACAGAAACCAATACAATGTGAGTAAAAATGCAGAAGATGTAAGTAAACAAACCCGTTTAAAACCAGGTTCCATACTGCCAGTAAGAACGACAACGACAGGTGATTCACAACCCGTAATCAAAACAAGAGAATTCCAAATGATCAAGGCCACTGCCACTATTGAACCTACAACAAGGAGGAACATCACCTCAATCATCACATGTACATTATTTTCTGGTCTTTAATTAATTCATTCAAAGAGTAATGTCATAGCCAAATAAATACAAATACAAGGTAGCATCGCATTAAGCCGATGGTTGGAGCCCAAAATCGATTTTATACTCTAACAAGCTCCCTCACACGAATGTCCCTAGGCCTCCTCATACCTGGTTCTTAGATATTTCACTTAAAAGGGAGGGGGTGGTGAGATTCGAACTCAGTGACCTCTCGGTCATTCTGGCACGCTCCCTTACAGACACAAATGCCCCTTGGGCTTCCCATATCTGGTGCTTAGATATTCCAGTGACGAGAAGGGGAGGGGAGGGTGAGATTCTAACCAGTGACCTCTCGGTCATTCTAACTCTAGTACAATGTTTAAGGAACTATCTCGAACAACAAAAGGAGGCTAAGTAGATGGTTAGAGCCTCCAAGATCGATTTTATATTGTAACAGAAAACATGAAGCGATTACCTAAGGAAATGACTTGGGTAGCAGTGGTTCGGACAGGAAGTGAGCATATTGACTTCTTTACTTGGTTCAAGTTCAGCATTCTCCGCATATTTTTTTTACGAGAGGAGCCACAAGGGTAATATGATGCTGACGAGATAAATCTGCAGTTTATTGTGTTGGCATTTATCAGATGTTATGGTATGTTATATTGTTATGCTCTTATTTATGGGCGCCTTCTTTTGAACTGACCAATGACTTTGTCTTGTTTTTTAATTGGTTTATAGCTTTGTCTCTTTCCTACGTGTCATCCTTTTATTGGTCCGCTGATGCACCTCTTTCTTCATTCCCATTGGTCTAATTTTCAATCAAGTTTATAGTTCGGACAAGCGGAGAGACGAGGGTTATGTCTTGTGGAAATAGGACTATACAATTCGATGTGTTAACTTATTTTATAAAGTTGTCGAGTTCAATAACTTTGCATTTAAGTCAACAACTTTGTAGGGATAAGTACATCCGATCGAAGTTGGGGCAACTTCAGATTAATTAAAGCCGAGTTAAAAAGCGAGAAGAGTCAAATGCAAGTTTAGAATTCTCAAAGGGAAACCCCAAATGAAGATCTCAGTTATTTGGGTAGCAAGTAGCAACACTTGCAGCCATTTGTCTTTCAGAATGCTCTCCTAGTGCGTCGGAAGAAAATCACGACAGCCATTTTGTCAAAAACTCAAAATAATAAAGCATGAAAAATGAGCTAAAAGTTTTCGTTAGTGATTACCCAGAAAAGTAGCGATAGCGCATTGCAACAGAGTGTGTGCGACAGGGAATGAGTAAAAAAATCATTGTGAATTGATGATGTCTGACGGGTTGCCCTATAATTTTAGTCACTACTTGCTAATAATTATAGAAATCCTGTCGAGACAACAAAAATTCCCAAACATCTAACGAAAAATAAGTTGAGGTTCAAAATCGAGCATTAATAGTGAGTGCAAAATTTTTTTTATGTGACCAATTACAAACAAGGGGGCTGCTGGCATACAAGCGACGGTTATAACATGGTGCTGTATATCAAGGCCCCAGGCCAAGTGCACAGGCACAACTCCAACACCGATCAGAGGCAATCGGAATTTCATATAGATGTGCTTTGGGCAATTTCATTTCCTGTTCCTTCAAAAGTAATTGACCCTGCCTCCATGTCACTTTCTACGCTTATACCTGTACAAAAGGCACGCTCAGCACGTTAGAAACTTGCATCTCTTAACACACGAAAAGCCCATTCTATCTCAATGATCATTACGATTGATGTCTAAGCATCTAACGTGCGCCAAAATGACCTTCAATTAACTTCTTTCACAAGTCCTCATAGAAGGTGTGTTAACACAGAACAAGAAATAAGATGGGATAGGCAACCAAAGACCGACACACAACCCCGCCAACTTCAATGCTATGGGTACATAAATATCCTATTATGGAACATGAAAATAAAATCATACCTTGATTTACTCTTGAATGAATTCTTCGACTTCTTTCCAGCTTGTTGAAGGTTCTTCTTTTGGCGGCGGTCACTCATGTCAGTCTGGAAGAGATCCTGCATTTCTTCCGTTCTTGATTGAGGTTGTTTTGATTGCTTGCTCACCTTCTTGTCCTTTTTACCCGGATCTAGCCCTTTCTTGATGGCTTTTGCTCGGCGATAGGCAACATCCACAAGCGGTACTCCACCTTTGCCTTTCTTAGCCTTGGTATTTTCCTGCAGTTGTTTGTGGAAAGAATAGCATTACATCAGACTGAACATACAGGAAACCACTTTCCTCAACCTGAAGCATAATTGACGAGAATTTAAATGAGCCGAATGAATGTAGGAAAAACAAACGGTTGTTATCAGGGGAAACAGAACAGGCATGACAAAATGATGGGTCTATAGCAGCCAGAAGTTTCACTAAACTTACCTCTTCAGATTCATCAGAATCATTTTCATCTTCCAGCATCTCCCTCTCTGCCTCCAGCTTTCTACGCTTCTTACGAGGCAACTTTTTCTGTTCAAAGTCAGAAAACGACAAGGGTTTCGGTCAAACTGGCAGCAACTAACTCGAAAATGAACAAGACTTAAATAAAAGAAACCTCCTGCAATTATAACCTGGACACAGGAAATATTACCTCACGTTCTCGCTTCCTCTTTTCCTTCAATTTCAGGTCCTCTGCCTGTTCGGCACTGACAACAGCATTGCTGGGGTTCTCTTTGTCTAAGGCGCCCTATCAAATACATTGCTCATAGTTGTAACAAACCAAAACCAAATGAAACTCAGGCTTGACTATTAAGCATTTCTTAGGAGGAAATGTACACGTATATTGCTTATCCGCCAAAGCTTGTACTATTTGCATCTAAAATTTTATTATATATAATCAGAAAGGAGAAAAAAGCTCTTTATTGGTTGCCTAATGCCTATTGAATGCATGAAGTTTACCAATGAATCCATAAATTACTAATACGACGTAGCATATTAGCTATGTATCAAACCTAAGAATTGAAACTGATAGAATGAAGTTCAAGCGACATAGTCATTGTTACTTTGCCTTGGCGTCAACAACTGATGTCAGAAAATATAAGAGAGTTCGAACAGAAACTACCTTTGATTCCTTGGCCACCAATTTCTTTGCCTTCTCTGTCATGAACCATGTTTTTTTAGGCCGTGAAAAAATTTCATCCTTGTGCTCAATCATATTTTCCGCCTTTCAAGAAAAAGTGGAGAAGAGCAATAAGTTACAATGTTCCATAATGAAGATCATAGCACCATCATGAAATATTTTTTTTTTCACTCTTTCGTCAAAATTTATGCCCACACCAAAAAGCACGACAAGAAAAATAATATTAGTGTAAAGCGTAAAAATTCAAGTATCAAAAGAATATCACTCCATGAACTCTCATAGTCTCATATAATATGGAGGGATATAGTTTAGGCATATAATTACTCTTAGCCGACTTCAACTACACCGTGAGTTTAACAAATTGGACAAAGAATCAAACTATCTAAGGCTTTAATCGAGTAAGTTGACAATACATAGTATTTAATAGCACATTCGCATTCCGTGTGTTTTCATTTCCAATGGAGCCAAACTCACTATTAATGCCTCTAATCCATCCATTTATTTACATTTTTTTTGGGATGATTCATCCGTTTCTTTATGGGTTTTTTTAAAGAAACTTTTTGTACAAAAATTCAAATTAAAAGCTATATTCACCCACTTGTATAACCTCTCATAGAAAACCAATCCAAAAGCAAATGTAAGGAAATGGATGGGCCGGAGCGAATATTTGGCTATGAATAATGATGGAGACAAAGGGAAAATGGTTCATTAGACTAGCTATATTTATTTTATTGCAAAGTAGTGGTCATTCGGTGCAATTTAACGCAAGAATCATTGTGGCTCCTACAAAACAGTCTCCCTGTGTCAGGTTGCATCATCCGACTCCCTTACCTCGCCTTTGCTAGAGTAATGATGATGATGATGTTTTCGTTGTTGTATACTACGAATTAAAAGAGAAATTTACAAACCTTTGCTGCCTCCATTTCAGCTTTCCTCAGAGCCATCTCTTCTCTCTCTTCCCGTAGAACTGCAGCTACCTGTTCTTCCATCTGATCAATCATTTGTACCCACTTATTTATTGATTGTTCAGCAACAATTCTACTCTTCAGAGTTGAGCCAGCCTTTTTTGCAATGGCTTTTAAAAGAGAACGATCTTTATCAGCTACAAAAGTAACAGCATATCCTTCCATATTAGCTCTTGCTGTACGACCAACACGATGCACATAACTGGTAAGATCACGAGGACATTCATAGTTAATTACTGTCTTCACCCCAACTATGTCTATCCCCCTAGCAGCAATAGCTGTCGTAATCAGGAAGTCCACTTCCTGTTTTCTGAAAAGCTCAAGAGAGTCAAGCCGCTGTGCTTGAGTAAGATTTGAATGGAGCTCTGCAGCTTTATAGCCGACTAATCCAAATAAAATTTTCAATCTATGAGCAACTCTCTTTTCACCACTGAATATGATCACTCTAGATGTGAATGTTTTTGAGCATAATGCAAGAAGCACCGCCTCTTGATGTGCTTCACGCGATCTCCTTATCCTAACAACCTCCTCCGTCAAACCAGCGGGACGTTTAGCGGATGGATCAGCTGACACACGCAATGGTTTAGTCAAAGACAATTTGACCAGCTCGTTAACCTCTTCGGGCATTGTGGCAGAGAACAACATTGTCTGTCTCCCTTTTGGACACATGCGAACCAGTTCATGGATCTCAGCACTAAATCCAAGCTCCAAAAGTCGATCAGCCTCATCCATAATCAAAACCGCAAGGTCATCCAAATCCACTGACATTGAATTGCGTAAATGGTCAATCATCCGGCCGGGAGTAGCCACCACAATATCTGGCATTGACCTTAGCGCTGCCTCTTGAACCTAAGCTCATAACAAAATCAGTACGGAGTATCATATTTAAGAGTTCTTTTACAGGTTTAATCCGTTTAGGTTTGGGCTTGCCGAAAAGTGAAATATTTCACAAAAAAATGGCAAACTCTATCCATAGACAACATATAAAATTAAAAGGGAAAATCGTAACTAACCTTACTTGACAGCCCACCAACAATTATACAGCATCTGATATCAGTAAATTGTGCGAGTTTTTCTATCATACTGTGAACCCTGAAAAAAGACTTGACACATTAGATTGAGAAACAGCAAAAACTAGTTAAATTATTTTGAGAAAAAAATACACTAATGGTGTGTTTGGATATGAGGATTTCATTTGGAAATGTAGATTTGATCCAAATTACATGTTTGAGAAAATAAAAGAATTTGGATTTGGATTTGAACAAAATCCAACTCCCAATCCATTGCATGCATAAAGTTGGTATTTTCAAATTCAACCCTCACTCTATGAAAATATATTTGCATTTTCAAAGTTGCATGAAAATATATTTATAGTTGTGATCCCTCGGTTTTACAAAAAGAACATACAAAACTCATCAACTCATTGAAAAAAAAAATACTAGAAATACTTACTGAACAGCTAACTCCCTGGTTGGAGTAAGAATAAGAACCCTAATTGCCGGAACACGCTTGGGGCGATATAGCAACCTTTCCAGGGTAGGTAGCGCAAAAGCAGCTGTCTGTATCAGTTTGATAGACACATAATATGCCGGAAAAACAATCAAAATCTAATATTTTTCAAAAATCAGCAGAAGTGTAATAGGAAAAAATGCGAACGTACCTTGCCAGAACCAGTCATTGCACTTGCACAAATATCACGCCCAGCCATTGCTAGAGGTATACAAGCTGCCTACAACCGAAGCTCAAATTTCAGAAAAAGCAAACAAGCCTCATTTAAAGCAAAGCAAAATATTTTTTAATACCTGTATTGGGGTAGGCTTGGAATACCCCAGAGCATCACATGCTCGAAGTAACGGCCTGGAGAGATTGAGAGCCATAAACGACCTAGCGTGGTAGGAAATACCTTCAGCTTGAGAATAGAAGGGCTGCTTTTTAGTATCGTCTTCAACAACAGTATCCTCCTCGTCGTCTTCATCGTCCGGCCTATAGTCCTCCTAACAACATATTTGCAAAGTGATTCATTCGAACCAGCAACAATCAGCTATTACATCACCACCAACGACATTCGATACTCCCATCAATAACATGTCGTCTAATAATCAAAAGGCATACGACCACTAATATTTACAGGCTTCATCTTATTTATATCGTCCTCGTTATTTTTAGTCCCACATGAAATTATAAACTCACTTTTAAATCCAGTACAAAATAAAATAGTAAGCTTCACATTCTACCGTCTTCCCAGTCAATGCGGTAACTATAAGCCAAGCAACAACAATGATGTTTGACGGTCAAATGTTAAATACGATTGGTAATTAAAACCAGCTATTACAGCCATAAAAACCAACAATGATATTTGACGGCCACGCAAAAACAATGAGGTAAAGCTATTACAGCTACTACAGTACTACATCACCAGGGACGACAAATTCGATACTCCCATTGAATAACATGACGTCTAATTGTCAATAGGCATACAGCCACTAATATCTCGTGCTTCATCCCATTTATAATCGAACACAAAATAATCTATAACTCACTTCAAAATCCACTACTAAATTAAAATACCTAAACTTCACATACTTCCCAGTGAATATGATATTTTATGGCCAAATGTTAAATAAAATTTCTAATCAAAACAAAATAATACTCCCTCCGTTCCAATCATTTGTTTACTTATTCTATTTTGAGGCGTATCATTCATTTGTTTACCTTTCTATTGTGTACACCGGCTTTTGAGTAAAAGTAGTAAGATCACTATAGGGCTTAAGGTGACCACTTCTTAGAAGTGGTCACTTTAAGGCCAAAGTGGTCACTTAAGACTAAGTCTTAAGTGACCACTTAAAAAAAGAAGAG
>JAUEKU010000001.1:266277-276713 GCA_032274805.1 Gypsophila paniculata
TTAGGTGAACAACTTTTCTTATTCCATCATCACCCGTAAACCAAATAATAGTGAGCCTTTTTGGCAATGTAGGAAACGGATACAAAACTACTCATGTGAGAAATCACTTGATAGAAGCAGAAGTTTTACCGTTCTCCATCCTTGATACCATCTGGGTCATCCACCCAAAAGAGATGAGAACATGCATAAACTGCTCTGCATTGGTCAGCCTTCTTGAGAAGTTTTGCAGAATACTGAAAAAAAAAATCAGAATAGCAACTGTTAGGGCAGATTATCAAAATCTATTGAAAATGATCATGAGAGAGACGTACTCCTGTAGCCTTATGTGTAAGAGTGTCTCGATTCTCCACACCGAACACACTCATCCTTTGTAGAGTACCAATTATGAGATGTATAGCAGTGAATTGTGCTTTAGAATCCTAATGTGAAACCCAGGAAAGAAGTCAAGGTAAGAATACAATTCAATAATTGTATGGAGTATAATATAACTAGCAAGATACTTAATATGGAGTAAAAGCTAAGCTAAGCAATTACCGCAATCTCTTCTTCATACAATATAAATGCCTGGGTGAAGAATTCATAAGCTAGTGGCTCAAGATCACAATCACCAGCAGACTACAGTGGAAAAAGAACAGGATTCAACAACCGAGGTAGGAATACACTGATTATAAAAACCTTGTTAGCTAATATTCCGTAGCTGAATTTACGCTCAGACCTCAGCACATTGCAGATACAGCCTCAACGCCATATCAGGACAAGGAACAGTTGAAAGGGCCTCAATAGTCTGTACCATAAACAAAACGCACACTGTATTAGACAATAATATAACACGCTTGCATACTATTTCCAGTTCATACATAAATACCTAAAAAAACATGTTCACACATGAAAGAATTAGAAAATATAACCAGCATCAATATGTGCTCAACTGTATTGGCCTACAGCTGTTAACATCTCTGGCACTCAGGCTGGTTATTCCAATTTCCAATACAGCCATCAGGCCATATTAGCCTTACTGGATAAATCCACTATTCAAAACTCATAAGAACTGCCACACCAACTGGCAGTGCTAATTAACAATAACAGCCATGCAAAAAGACAGCTTTTCTAAGGCATGAAAAATTCGAGCCTACCTACCAAGTACCTGGACAACTTATTTATGATAAAGTTTGCGTTGACTGTTGAGACCATTTGGCTAAGTACATAGTAAAAGAAGATTATTTAAGAAAGCCTCACACACAAACGACGTAAGCCTGAGGCCATTTCATAAACTTAGTTAAATATTGGTGGACTAGTATAATTTAAATAGCAAAATACTTCACAAAACCTCCAACAAGATGCTATTTTTCACAAGACTTGCGGAGTAGTAAATTGTATTGCAGCAATCAAAATGGTGATAAAAAATTTAACATCCTCGACTCTTAAGTCTTATCCCACTTGTATGTAACAACCGGACAATAGCATCATCATCAGAAGTATTACCTGATTCACAAGCTGAAAGATTCTTTTGGGCGTTGCGGGTGCTTGTTCGCCATCTGCTTCACCATCTTGACCCTGTAAACTTCTGACCAACTGACAATACAAACTCCATATCTTTTAGACCAACACAAAACTATCGTACTAAGTGATCTCATACTTTCGAACAATGCAGTAAAGCAAAGCATAGAAGAGACCTTTAGGGCAGAAAATACAAGGGGTGGAACAGTGAAAGGTAACCGTTTTTGCCCTCCGCTCATGATATGCCTCTGAATGGTACATATGATCTGAGAGAACATGCAAGTGATGAGAGTTTTAAATGATCATATGAAGGATCGAATCACTTAGGATTTAAGGACCCAAAATTACAACTACACATTACCTTAAACATCTCATCAGGATCATTGTTATACAGCATGTGTATAAGTCGAGCAAGAGAACTCTGCTCTTCCTTAAAATCCTCTTCATCCACCTGTTCATGAGATAAGTGGAAAGATATGCACGCATCAATCACTTAGTCGTCACTCACGCAGAAAAAGACCTGGAACCCAAGCATATGCATACCAATCAAGAAACGACACGAAAGAAATTAACACAAATGGGAACAGAATCCAAGCATCTCAAAAGACTTCAGGCGAATCTATTATGTTTACAGCTTTTATTGGGGGAAAGGGTACAAAATATGTTGCAGTACAGAAAGATTTACAAGATATAGCTATTTATCACAATAAATAATACTCCATCCAATCAAATCCATTCTACCCAAGCATGTGTATAAGGCTATAAGCATGTTTAGACTGATTATCCACAAGATCTCTGGTTCTACAGAGAGACTAGAACACCACCTCACCCAAATACATATTTACACAAGCCCCCTTTTTCCCATGGGTAGCCCAAACATATTGAAAGATATAGATCAACCAACCTCCTCCGATGAATTTTCATCTATATCTCGGATGAGTCCTTTAATCAACTCAAACAATGCTTCCACCTGGAATTGAATAGATATCATATAATGTTGAGTAGTATCCATGGCCACGACACAATCGAAAGTTAGAAGAGGCAATGAAACGTACCTGATCAGCAGTGGAAATGCAAGTGTAGTTCTTTAAAATGTTTTGTATGATAACTATCGCCATGACTTTGTTGGTATTGGTATCAAGATAGTCCATAATGCGAGGATAATTAGAAAGAGTTAAAGCTGTAACAGCATCATTATACTTGTCCAGTGGAGCACTTAAAAGTGCAATAATTTGCTTGGTCGCTCTGCTGTCCTCAAGCTTTGGCTTGCCAGAAAGTTTCCTGACACATGCACCCTGCAGAAAGACGCGAGCTCAGTAGTTTGTCATGGGTGGCGTCTCACGGCCGTAATAAAGTGTACTCATACATTTCCACACTTAAATGTCAAAAGCTAGTTCGATTAGTAAGATGGACAGCTTTATGTGATGGACCCATCTGCTATAAAGGAATACAAAACTCTGAGATCTCAAGAACAGAACTCAAGGCCTGTTTATATATTTACTTCATCAGATACTCAGAATCACACGTGATGACGGTACAGAACCCTAGAGATGTAGTATATTCCAGATAAATATTTTCAACAATAAAAGCACATTGTTTAGAATCAATCAGACATGAGAATTATTTATTGGCTTCAGAGAAACATACCAGCACAAGATCGACGTAATCAAGGCGATCAGGATGCACACGTAATGTAAACGTTAGAAGTGATGTATATAATGTTATGGCTCCAACGACAGGCATGTCCACCTGTGCCTCGATAACCTGAGAGTAGAACACATCCAATCCTCCAATATTGAGATGTTTGTAGGCAACACAAACTGCTATGTAGAAGGTATGATACATCTAGAAACAGATACTCTATTTCCTAGGATTCAAGAACAGGTACAGGTTACTCGGAAAAATAAGTCGGTTGTTGAGCTTTACAGTATTGTGGTAATTAGAACTTTCAGGTAGGTATGTACTTTTCCATGATTTTTGTTGAACGTTTATAAATTTCACAGCACACTTTAAGACTGTAGTGCAACAAATTCCATTAATCAGTATTAAAAACAACACTACAACAGCAACAACAACAACAACAACACAGCCTTAGCCCCAAAATCATCTAGGGAATTGGGGATTTGGAGTCGGCATTATTTGGAACCGTCCATAAATAATAATCAAAACATAACAAAAAAAAAAATCAGAATTAACGGAAAAAAGTATTTAAAATGATACTCCATATAATAAAAATTCTTGAGCTTTTTTTTAGTTATTGGTTATCCAGTATGGCCTGAACACTAACCCAAAAAACAACATATTGTAGTGTCTTTCAATGTTGAGCAATGTCGTATATTACACTGCAACAAACTCCGTAACATGTATCAGGCAACTTTAAAAACAGGTTGGCAAAACATGAAAACAGAAAACTCTACTTACGGTGGATAGCTGCCAAACCACAATTGTAAACATAGAAACCAACAAAATTTCATTGATATATTCAAAAAACCCCTTAATTCTTTGATTAAATTTGGCAAAACATTGGATCTACAATGTCCATTGACGCTTCTAATTTGATTAAAGTAACACATCCGGATAACTATACTTTATGGCCCATTGAAAAACCCCCTCATTCCTCTATTAGTCACAATTTGTTTACCCACTTGCATGTTTTCTTCCAAGACAAGATGGAACAATTCCAAAAGAAAAATAGGAGGTAGTAGAGTTCAAACTAAACAAAAACTTGTAAAATAAAAAAAAAAAAAAAAAAAAAAAAAAATAGTCGCCTTTCAGTAGCTTGAATTATACTCCTAGTTAACGATGTTGAAAAAAGGCCTCGGGATATTTTTGTTTGGGTAATGTAATATACCTTTTCTACTAGGTTGACAAGAAACTAAAGCATGAGCCAAATACCTCCTGGCCATCTTGACAAACATAATCACTAAGAAAGGCTTACTAAGTATAACAAGTTAACAACAAAGAGTTGGGAGTCTATGAATCTTCTTTAAGGTTGTCACCGTGTACAATTGTCAAAAGTCTCAACTCAAAAGTACAGGATAATCATGTTCAGTTCCCCAAATTTTTGTTGGCTGTTGGACATAGAAACAAACATTTCTTCACTAAAAGAATAATGGTTGCTAAATCAAGTTCCAGGGCTGATGGTTACTTCCAAAGCACTGACCTTATCAGTTTCCAGTGCAAGTAGACAACATTCCAACAAAACAACAGTATTTTCCCTTGTATGTACACCGTCAACAATCGTCTTAAACTAACGACAAAAACTGACTGAGTCCCAAAAAAATTGTTCCAAGATAAAGGCTCGAAAAGGTCAAGTGAGAAGAATGCTACAAAATAAATCCCAGAACAAAGACCTGAGGTTAGATTTTACCTTCCCTATGGCACTGTTCAGTTTACCAAAAGCTTCGACTTGCAGAAATTCAGGCAACACCTACAGATTATTTCAGATCAGCGATTTCGTAAACACACCAACCAAGGGAGTAAAATAGGTACCACTTACTTCTGGACTCGATGCAGCATAGTTGGAAAGTCGCTCCATCAGCTCAGATAGCACCACTTTGACATCAACTGTTGGCTGTAGACGTAGCACTTTGTAAGAATGTAAATCTGAGTGATAGTAGCTTAAAGTTTCATTTTGCAATAAAAAATCACCCCGTACAACCCAAATAATTTTCTTATCTTCCTCCCATACAAAGAAAATTATACTCCAAGCTGCACCACACATTTTCTGGATGACCCAGCATTAGCAAGCAAAAGTTTTACAACTTAATATGGAGTATACACTGTGAACCATGAGTGAAAAGTTGGCCCCGGTTCAATTATTTGGAGTAAGAACTAAGAATAATATCCTAGGCATTGGTGACGATATGAACAAATGACTAAAGAAGGCTACACGGGAGGAGAGTGAAAAGCAACTCTTTCACAGATGGCATATGATTTGAGTTGAAAGAATTAGAGTAGTTTCACTCATGATGGCAGGTCTATCTTAGACATGTCAAAAGGCTCAGAGCAAGAAGTGGTGCATCCCTCCAGTGTAGTTTTGTCCAGCTATGACATATCGAGTAAGACTTAGCCAAAATTTATGTAACAAGACATTTAGAACATTAAGGTAAACCTTAAGTTGTAACTTGTTGCAGTTTCTCTTTTAGTTCATCTAGTTTCCAGCTGTTTCTTAGCTTAAAAATAGCTTTTGCAACATTCCAACAAGATGCGGCTAAATCTTCTTTTGTTTGAAAGGGACAATCATAGTTATGCTGGTTTACTTGGTGCAACCTTTTAGCCATGTTAAGAACTACCTCAGCAAACAAGCAAAACTATGATTGATGTTGCACTGCTGTTAAAAAAAATAAAAAATGCTCGATGGGGATCAAAAAACACCAGGCACAATCTATTACCTGAAGCTGCGGACATGCCCCTAACAATATGTCAAGTGTTTGCAAGTGGTACTCATCTGGAAAAACTTGGATAATGCAACCCATCAAATAATGTTGAGAGAGCTCATCTTTAGAATTTACAACCTGTTAAGGGTTGTCATAGGCAAAATTGAGAGAACATAGAGTACAGCTAGGTAACTATTAACTGACAAAGGGAGTTACTTTGAAAAAAATAAGCACGTCGTTACCTGCTCTAAAATTCTTGGAAGAACAGTATCTCTGTACAATTCAAGGTCAACACCATCTATCTGACTTAGGATATGGAGATTCTTTCCAACCTAGAAAACAAAATAAGAAATGCCGAAACTTTTTAAGATCTAAGTTAGGAGATACTATATCTGATAGAAAAGCTCAGTCCAGACAGAAGAGATTACAAGGTCACGAAGCTCATTCCTCTCCTTTTCAAGCTTCTCTTTCACCCGAACAGGCCCCTGCAGACCAGAAACCTCTATTGAAGTCCTCAACTCAGGATCATGAAAGAGTATGAATCATTACAAGCACCAAAACACCTGCATGGCCAAACATCATGTCCTCATGAGACACTCTCATCATTATGGCATGCAAGTACAATGGTGCCATGTGTGGTTTGACAACTAGCATCATAAACACTCAGAAATCCACAAACCTGATGCTGTAAACGAACCCAGAGTTTATTCATCTCAGTGAAGTTATGCAGCACAAAGTCCACGGCATCCATCACTGTGTCACCTCCTCTAAAACAAAATAAATCAAATTCAAATGAATTTTGTTTGAAACATAATTATTGTTCAAAAAAAGGTAATAACAGTGAATGGATGTTATTTAAGGGAGAAAGGGGGCATGGGTGGACACTGGACACGTGTTTAATGCTGAAGCAGCAATAGCAATGCAATGCACCAAATTTTGGACAAATGTAGAAGTAGAGCTAGAAGACAAGCTACAAACTCGAAAACACGACACGAACACAATATGAAGATATGAAGATAATGGGTTAGGTACTTAGGTTTGAAAACCCATTTTGGTAATCGGGTCAACCACAAACCCATTGGTTTGGGTTAGGGTTGATGTCTCTCGATATGAACCCCACACAAATAACTCATAGTTTAAATAGTCCGTAAATAGGTTTGTTTCACCTGATCACTTGCACAGTTGCACATATTAATCTAGCATATTTTCTAGCCAAAAACACCTTAGTTCATGAAAATTAAAAAAAATAAATAAATAAGATTTGGTTAATAGTTTGATTCAGCATTCAAGTAATAAAATGGGTCAAACAGATTAAAAAGATTACTTGGATTTAGTGGATGATATGCCCTTAATCTAATGGATTACATAAGTCGAGGGAGTTCTGGAAAAAACGACACAGTTATGTATAGGTTTGATTCGGTTTGAGGGGTTGGTGACCCATTGAAAGATGACATGAACGACCGGATTTGTTTGCTACGTCTGTATATAAGTTTGCTATACCAAAAAGGTCAATCACCTTACTTTTATATGTTTAGCACAGTAAGAGCGTAAAGGTCATTTTGATAGCCAGTAATTAACACAATATTCACTTGCCCGATACAAGTGACACAGTATTCCCTTCTCAATATATATTGGGCTCATCTCTTTAGTTCTCTCATTTCCTCCTCACTGTGCGTCATTCACAGCAATAAATAAAATTACATAGCCATCAATGCCAGCTACTAGGTTCGTGCACCACCCCATGAGTCTCTCAGTCATAAGTCTCATAACCACTACGCAACGCCCAGCCATGCAGCGCAAATGCTGATACATGTAAACCAGATGCCTATATTTTAAACTTCATATATATTTCATCTTCAACCTATTCTCTCAGTACTATCTTAACAAATAACGAAGTATGGAGCGAATAGGTTGCTCGCAAGAAGACAATATTAACAAGCAAGAGAAACATAAGGGATTGTGGAAGATACTCACCCTGCGAACTCTGATCCAATATCAGGTAGTTTATCTCTAGTGACTTGACAAAGATAGCTCCTCAAGAAGAGTCCTCGGATAGGATGTTGAACAGCACGACACATCTCAACGAGGTCTTTAAGAATATCTTTTGAGGGAACCTCCTTTGACTTTATATATACAGACCCTATGGTACACAGAAGATACCTGGTGATTTTACATGAGATTTATTACAAAATACCAAAAAAAAAAAATGGATCAATAAGATTTCTGAATATGTGACAAGTATGTTTAGCGAGCACAAATATATAATGGTAAAGACCAAACGTAACTCTATAGATTACTTGCGATCCAGAGTCTACTTTAGATTTTGGTAAAGCAATAATGTACTTAAGGAACGCATGCACAATGGAATGTGTTTTATCTCTCAGCAGGTCAGTTTTCTATCAATAATTAGATGCACACAACCCCATCCGACATATCATAGAAGGCTATTTATGGCAGCAACTTTGATTATACTATAAAGTTGCAACCGCTGTCACTAACACAAGTCAACAGAAGCAACCAGTTAACCTCGTATCAGGCTATCTTACATCAATTATATAGAAGATGAAAGATCGATGCACAAAACTTTACTTTTCCGTTACAAATATGACTAGCTAAAGTGTGTTTGCAGCTTTATGTTGAGTGGCAACAGGATAACTTTCAGAACTGTACTCTTCAAGCACTTCAAGAAGGAAGTATTGTTTTGTGCCGAAACTGTTGACAACAAATCATCCTTAAGGAAAACATTGAGCTAAGAGTTAGTGTTAGGTCTCGTCACTTACAGCCTAGGGAGTACATTGCCAGCATGCTGAACAAGCTCGTAAAGATCAACCACAGAGACGCCATGCCTACTCTCATCTTTGAAGAACAACTCCAACTTCCTCAGCTCATCAAATGCTCGCATATCTTCGCAAAGAATCAATAATTGTAAATCAAAAGGAATGCTGATAGGATGCAAACTTGAAGAATAAATACGTCAGTATACTAATTATCAGATCAAGATTCATAAATTTCAAAACGAGCAGTTCCTGTGAAATAATTTTGAAACTAAAATCAACACAACTCAAACGAACTAACTAAGTCGCTGAATTTGATTAAAAGAGCAGTATGGAGGATAATTCAGAAAATTAAACACATTCGCCCCAAATTGACTAGCTTCGAGTCCAAAAACTATGCGTAGCAGTCATCAATCAAAGCTAATTCAAACATATCAGAAAATTTCGATAGAAGTTCGTACAAAACTAGCTCACAAATCAATAAACATAGATACAGCAATACAATAAGCCTCAATATACACCAGATTTAGACGAAATTGAAATCATTGAAAACATAATCACACACAATCACAACGAATTTGAAGTCAAGGCATGCGAATTAAAGTATTAAACACTGTATCAAGACAAAACTAAGATCAACGACAGCAAAATCGAAGCCAAAATTGTCGAAAGAGGAAATCATACAAAGCTCAAAATACTTGTGAGGAGATAATTTCGAAGTGCGAAGCTCAGATAACATTTGCGCGGAATACTTCAACGTTTCTCTCAGATTATCTGCATCCTGCAAATTAATACATAAAATTAAACATTTAATTCAACAAATAATGCTATATCTTTGATCAATACGATCATACGAAATCGAAATGCCGAAAAACGAGAGAAAAATCCAAAAAAACTAAGAAAAAGTCAAGAATTAATCAACTCACTGGATACATAATGCTAAATCTCTCATCAATTTGATCATACGAAATCGAAACGTCGGAAAAACGAGAGAAAATTCGCAGAATTGAGAAACACATTCAGAAAAAGTCAAGAATTGATCAATCAAATGCATAATTCTGAACTACGATCAAACGAATTCAAAAACTTTAAAAGAAAAAAAAAAGTTGAAAACAGTAGGATTATTATATATTTAGTCCTTTCGACTAAAAATCGAAAAAAAAACAAAAAGAGAAAAAAAAATAAAAGAGAACCATAGCACGAAGCATGAAGAAGGCGTTTTGTTGAATGCCGGCGATGCCTTCGGCGAGCCATTTCTCTTCGTCGTCAAATCCGTCGACTATCATCATTCTCTCTCTAAATCCTCTCTCTTGCTTTTCACATATGTTTTTTTTTTAATCTCGAAGCAGATTTAGATGAGACGATTGACCACCACAGTACAGCCAAAGATAGGTTTCTCATGAGTGTTCATCTACGCACGTACCTGATTTTATAAATTTGGTCGAGTTGATTTTTTTTTTTTTTTTTTTTTAAGGTAAGAAAATTAGGTTGATCCACGAGGGTAAGATCAACCTATTTCATCCTTCCGGATGAGAGGGATAAGAGGTAGCCATTGACTTTCGAACCACCTCAAAAGACTCGGACAAGAGTGTCCGAAATTTGCCATAAAGTCAGCGACTTTATTCGCTTCACGAAAACAATGTCTAATTATTAAAGTTTGGAAAGATCGAAGTTCAAATTTAACATCTAAAATGATATTAGAAATTTCTCATGGGACTCGCCAAGTATCTCGAAGTGCGTTAATAACACAAAGGTTATCACCTTCTATAATAAGTTTTGAAATTCC
>JAUEKU010000001.1:359199-373848 GCA_032274805.1 Gypsophila paniculata
GCGAACTCAGTTGGACCGAGGATTTCAGTACCCTTTTTCATGAAGGGTGTTCTGACGTCTCCTAAGCTATACGGACCCATCAAAGAGTTGCTGTCAGAAGACAATCCACCTGTTTATAGAGAGTTCACTCTCAATGAGTTCCACACCAACTTCTTCAGTCGTCCTCTTGACGTGCCTGTATTCGAGCATTTCAAGGTCGTCGATCACCAAGCTGCAAAGTAGAGACTACAGACACATTTATATATACATTTAATTTCTTCACTGCTCTATACCAGTGTCCTCGTATATCTCATGTATTTATGTTTGCTAGTATAAATAAGATCACAATTCACAACAGTATTTGTGTTTTGATGTACTGTCTACTGAAAAAATAAATGTCTGCAAGTCTTTGGTAGTGATGTCTAAAACAGTAAAATTTGATCTTCCAGCCTGAGTGAGTATTTTGCGTGATTATAAACGTCTCATTTTTTATATTTTCTGATTTTTGAAATGCAAATTCTTGTTAAAAGACGGAGACATGTGTACGAAGTTGTTTAAGGCATAGAAACACGCATTTCTATAGTTTAAAGAATAGAAATGTGCGTTTCTGTGATTCATCGCACACGTGCAACCGTCTTATACAAGATGTACTATTTATGAAGATAGTACTCGTTTATTCTTATATCATGAAGTTTTAGTCGATAGATGCAATTTTCTAATCAATTTCCTTTGAAACTCATCCAAAAACTCATCACTAAGACAGCTCCTCGGTCTCATTTACTTTTGCAATTCAAACTTTATAAATTTTAATTGTAAATTTATCGAAAAACATAGAAAATTTAAAATATGAAACTAATGATTTAAAATATTCTATGAAAAAAATCAAAACAATGTTTTCATAGACCACTCAAAATAAATAGAACAATTAGAGTTGAATAGAGTGAGTTAACTATGGCGCGGATAGAGATTAAACATGCATACCAAATTAGTCCAGCACAAAAGAAATAATTAAACTATTTTTCTAACGATTTAAATCATTAAAATAGACAATTTGAGAGTCCATGTGAGTTAGCATGTAGAAAAATCCGACGTTGTCAATAAATAGATTGGTAATTTCTAATGTGTGAAATAAGCGTGGTAATCAATCTAGCCCTAGTTAGATTCAATTTCTGGTTCCGCCCCTGGTGATACTTTAATGGTATAATAGCTGAGCTGCACATATAAACTGGTTGATCTCACCTATTTTGAGTATTTTCCCAAGACAACCAATCACTTCCTCTAAAAATATAATGTAAAAGGAATATTCAAAATACTCTGCATTGCAGTCTCTTTCCACAAATTTAGTTTTATGTATTCCGTTTTAGTCCATTTCCACAAATAATTTACATTTCATTTTAATGTATGTTTTCTATTAGGGAGAGTGAGTCTTGAACGGCCTGCTGTGCAGCCCTATGTCAAAAATCCGATGCACAAGCAAATGCAAAAGCAAGTGCAAATGCAAACTATTCATGAGGACACAAGGAGAATATACATAATCATGAGAACAATACAGTAAAACTGCCAGTAGATAGATGAAAGCATCACATCCAGAAATTGCCTCACTTGCATATGGAAAATGAGAAATCGTAGAGAAGCTAACTTAAAAAGAAGATCTAAACCAGTGAAACAATTAACAACTCGCCGTGTGGGTAATTTTATTGTGCCAACTTCAGAGAAGGAGACTTAATGAGATTAACCTAACAGCACAATCAAGGAGAGGCCGTAGATAAATGACATTCTGAGATTTTAATGAATGAACTCACATACATAAGAGAACACATCACAATATTTTTTCATTTCAAGCATCGATATATATAAGAACTTCAAAATGGTAATCACCTGAAATCCCTTTCCTCTTGTGATCCCAGTAACATCCACGTGTTGTCCAGGAACAAAATGCCGAACATTCATTGTAGTACCGACAGGAATAAGAGCATCTTCGGTAACTGGGAACTCCCTCAATTTCCTCTTCAACGGAACTCCTTGAGCTCTAAAGTGACCCAACTCGGGTTTTGTAAGATGTTTAGGCTTCTTGTGGGAGCAACCAACCTAACTAAAACCAGATCGTAAGAACCCCCAAACACTTGCAAAGAATGTAAATATGCAAACAGTCTTAAATACAACATTCCTACACTACCCCATGTGCTCCCACCAATGGCACTATAATACCTTACTAGTTACTACACTACCCGAAATGTTTCCATGTGTCTCATCTCAAGAAACTACGTCTCTATGTCCTAAATCAGTAAACAGAAATTAACAATGCAAATCGCAAACGCTCATTTTCCAACCTCACCGAGGCAGATGAACAACTCAAAATTGCTATATTTCTAAATATTTGACAAATGCCACCATCAACCCAAGAACTCCTGCGCTGCAGCACTTGAAGTTTCCCACATATGTTGCATACCATTCAAATAAGATTGAGAAACAAAATAAGCACAAACTACAGAAAGAAAAAATAGTCCCACATACATAAACAACCCCAAGTGTCAACACAAGAGTAGGACTGCGTACATCCAAGTCCCTTACCCCGCGATTTGCAGGATCCCCCGAGGCACAAAAGTATGCTGTTGTTTACCACAAATTTATACCATCCTAAAAGGAAGAGATTCTAAAACGAACTTCAATAGGAGACATTCTGAAATTCCGTGATGTAAACAATCCCTACAGAATCACGCCGCTTACTGTCTCAATCTATCAAGTACCCTATGAATGAATACAAAGTATACAACTCCAAGGTTTCCAACACACCATTCCTCAAGTAATAAGGGAAAAACTAAAAATTTCACTTTTCGATTAAAACTCTATATCATTAAACTTGAACTTACCCTTGTCAATTAACACTTTATACTCCGTATAATCAAACCAAAAGGTATAAACTTTCACTTACTCCATCAAAACCCACTTCACACCAAACTCTTAACAATATAAACAAATAAATAAAAAAATAAAAAAAGAACTGCAACCCATTTCAATTACTGCATTACCCAGCTCAAATTCGTGATTATTAAACCCCAAAACACCAACAAAACAAATAAACCCGAAAAACGATTCGACAAAACACCATAAACAGCAAACCCTAACAACATAATTAACAAAATCAAAACAAAACGGCACCTGCAAAGCGAAAATGCCCTCTTTCTCAACGGTCTTAACCTGAGAAACAACATTATCATCAAACCAAAGAACAGAAACAGGAACACGAGCGCCCCATTTATCCCAAACAGCAGACATCCCACATTTGATGGCAATCAACCCAGTGCGTCTAGAATCCTTCTTCATCGAACCCGGTTTCGGTTTGATGATTCGGGGAGTAATCACTTGAGTGTCTTCAGGAATTATGATCTCCGTAGTAGTAGTAGTAGTAGTAGCAGTGCTCAACATTCTCAATTGAAATTGGGTTGAATTTGAGATTGGTGAGTGTGGGGTGCTAATTAGGGTTTTGAGCCGCCATAGTAGTCCTCTTGATGCACCTGACATTGGTGTTTACTTATTTGAGATTTGCTATAGCCTATAGGGGAGACTCTCTCTAATTAGAAGAGGGTTTTTGAGGTTTAGGGATGGGTTTGTTTTCAATTTTTTTTTTATATTTTGAGGGTGACGGTGGGGATTTGTAGTCGTTATTTTAAGTTCGTTCGGATTAAATTGATTGAATATCGTCTTTTATTTTTCGAGTTTGTATAAATAATATTAATCAGCGAGAAAATTTAGATTGACGATGGTGAGTAGAGACAAGTAGTTGTGGGTTTGTGGGATTAGATGAAAATGTTAGAAATTTACTAAACGAGTCATAAATGGTTAATGGAATATGTTTGTTATTATAGTAGTCGTATATACGAGGGAGTATATTATTTAGTGTGTCATTGTTTATGATTTACTTTGATTTAGGTTTGTTTCAAGTTATCAGGTACAGTATCTATTAGTCGATCAAATTAAATTTTACTGTCATAATTAGAGTATTTGGAACTTTTACTAGTACATTAATTCATTAAGGGTTATTTACTTATTTTAGATGGGTTATGTTAGGGTAGGTAGTTTTTAATCAGGTCAATATGGAATCTAATCAGGTTTGATGTGGTGAGGGGCCTAATAAATTTAAGGATACGATATGTATACTAGATAATACTCCGTATGTGCATACAATTGATTTAGTCCATACGAGAATGCGTTTTTTAAGTCCTATTGATATCCTTTAGTTTAAATGAGTCGTAGCACACGATGTAATTACTTCACCTAAAAATCAAACGTGTTGCTACTCGACTTGCTCGACTTGTGGTGAACTTGTCAAAATAATTGAAAAGACTTGAATCTTCTTAGCTCAAACATTTAATTTAAAAGTTAAATTGGCTAGAATAATCTTGTGATCTTTGAGTCTTTCTATCCCTTGATAGTGAGACATAGGGAGTAGTAAGTGGTAGGAGTATCACTTACTGATGCGAGCTGCAATAGTATGGAGTAAACTTTTTGGAAACAAAACTTGAAACACTTTTCAAATTGAGTATCTATTTCAAAACTACATCGAGTTCTCGTGTGCGACTGTTATAAACGAAGCTAGAGAAGACATAAAAGCTATGTGTTCGAAGGGTATCTATCACTTTCTATGGTCTCAATTATTTCGTCGTATGGGTGAACATGACTACACAAAGGCAATCAGTTACCTACACAAACAAGACAAATCAAATGAATGGTGTTTCATAAATCCATCACCAACATCAACATGTGATCTAAACAAACACACAACATAAATCCTAGGACTTTAGTCCACCATTGATGGACTCAGTACTCTTTCATGAATTAGTCTGAACATCAACAAACATTGACTGACATTGAAGAAATCTAATCTGTCACTTTCTCCTTGACCTGGTAGCAGCAGCAGTCGTCCTGGTCGTGGTCGTCTTCTCCTCGACATTCATAGGGACGGGCAACGGAGGCTTCTTGACACTGCTCCTCAAGGAATACCGCGACTGCTGGGTACGATCAACAGAATAAGTAGCAGCCACAGACTTCCTTAGGCTCTCAGTTTTCTTCCTAGCATCCTTCTTCTTTGCTGTTTCCACCTTCACACCGAGATTGTAAGCACTTTTCGGCTCATTCAACACCTCACTGGCCTCGTTTATCTTCTTCCTGAGTCGCTCATTCCTCCTCGCAATGTACTCGTCGTAGAATCTGCCTCTCTCGAATGCAGACCCTAAATTTATTGCAGCGCTTGCAGAATGGTTTCGAGCATTCATGGCACCGAGTTCAGCTTGCACCATCTGAGAAAGAGCCCTTAATTCACAGGAGATTGCTTGGTTTTCTGGCCTCATTTCTGATTCTTTCTTCTGGGGTTTGGTCATTGTAGCTGTATCAAGATCGATAAATCAAAACGAAGAACCCATTAATTCAAAAAACTCCATTTCAAGTTTCAACAACGTTTTTTCTAACATATGCTTGGTATCCAAAGATATATATATTTGGGAAAGCGTCTCTTGAGAAACATTCGTATGTAAACATGAGAGTCATGAGACAAACATCCCAATACGTGTATTTGAATCTTTAATGTGTGTCCAGACAGATAAACCGTTTCAATATCGCATCAAACATAAATCCCAGTAAGCCACAAAATCAATAAAATATACAGGTTCAAAGTAAGGTCTAATTGTACTGAAAGGTTCAAAGAACACTGAGATTACATGGTGTTTTAACAATTTCTTACCACAAAAAACGAGCCGACTCTCTCGTGTAACGGTCTCAAATTACAATAATGCAAAAAATTCAGAGGAGTATCATATAAGAAATGGCCCATTAACATTGATGAAATACGAGTATATGTTACTTTGACACTTCACTTTGATGTCGTGTCCTGTGTTTACACTTGACATCTCAACACCGACATGACAAAAAAAATGAAACTTTATCACAAAACAGTTCATGTCCAACACTCAAACACCGTGTATTAATCGAATCTACATAATTTCATAGATAAACCAAAATCGAACCCATTAATCAATTTATCATATAATTTCCTAGCAATTACATCACCAAAAACTCATTAAAAATAAAATTTAAATGGTTTGTCAAATCAAATCAACTAAAATCTCACAAACATCACCAAGAAACATCACAAACATTTTTATAACATTTCGACAAAAAATGAAATCAAATAAATTTCAAAGCTGGAGTAATGAATTACCAGGAGTACGCAACGGGGTGAGAATGTTAGAAGGTTGAAGAGCACGACGGGTCCGAAGGTACATTGGCGATCTTGCCAGTGGTGGCTTTCTAGTATTCTTCATCCTGCAAATTTTAACAAAATTAAAATCAGTAATGTTTAATAATTAATCATATAACTTTTCTTTTACATGAAGATTAAATTGAATTATTATTATTATTAATTGATTAATTACCTTGTGGTTGATGGTTAAAAATTGGTGGAAAATTTTGCTAGAAAATTTGTATGAAACTTTGATGGTTTTCTTGTGTTTTTGTTTTTGGAGAGAAACAATGTGTGTGTTTATGAGATTTAAAGGTGAAGGAGCCTCTCTAACGGTCATATTTTTTGATCGGTTTGCTTAGGTTGGGTATCATCATTGGTTTGGATTTTGGATTCGATGTGGTTCGGGTTTGGGTCGGTTTAACGTGGATTTTGTGGGTCAAAGATAAATGTTGGAATGAATTTGGGGTGGGCGAGCGGGGTCAGTTGTTCAAAAACTTATGTAAATGAAATATCGAGTTTGCTTTTGTTATGGTTGGCTCGGGCGGGTGTAATGGGTTATTCCGTGGATTGACGATTTTAGTTTGAGTTATAGGATCAGTATGTTTGAAATGAGATCGTTCATATTTTATGTCATTTATTGATGATTCTGGTGTAATGTTGTTAATAAATCAACCACATCATTTTCAATCATTTTTTCCCATATATCTTTGTTCATAGTAAATTCATAAATAACACGATCATGCGTCACCATGTAATCAAAATCTCATCAATTTTGATTATCTTCTGATTATACTACCAAACATAATTAAAATAATAAATAAGATCTAAGCTTGAGAATTATAATCTTCGCCAATTCTTTTTCAGAATACACAAATTCTTATTTAACATGGATTATCCGTCTCAAAAAAGTCGTGTTAAGTAGTTAGGATAAAAACAAAAGTTGAATGCATTGAAAAATACAAAAGGTTTGTCTTATATATGCAAGTGGATGACACTTCACCGTTTAAGCTATCCGTCTTAAGAGAGACTTATTGGTCAGAATATATTTCCTTGTTATTGGTGGTGATCTTACTTGCCAAAATTAACTTAAGCGGGGAGATAAAGATCAGCTTTAACTAATGATTTTTCAATTACACAATCCATTCGAGAAATTTCTCACTTTTTGGCAATGTACTAAACCACGGATTCCACGTTTTAACTACGCAAGGACCACGTTTCGTGACAAGTTCATCACCTTCTCCAATTTTCGGAACCATCAAGGCATCAACCATAGGTGATACCCTAAGATTTCTTCTAACTCCTAGGGCTTACATACACATCGGAAAGCGTCTATTTATTCATAATAACATGACATGCAAACAGCATTGCTGCTTGCGTGAGAAGGTTCGCTTACAAGCTCAAGGAATATACACCAGTGACGGAAATGGTATACTAATATCAAAATTAAGCGCATTGAAGAGATTAAGTTTTGTGCCCATGACCTCTCCGGTTAAAGACACGCCCTCTGATGTTAAAGCAGAGGTTTGTTGGGCAGAAACGTTTTTGCTTGACATATCATCTTTAGCTTGATCTATCGCGTCTTCTTTCAGAATATCAGCGACAATGGATGACTTTGTAGCTTCCTCAGGGTAGTCTTCGACCCTATAATATGCCTACAACATCGACAACAACCGTTTGACAGCGATTTGGAGTCGGTGAACATGAACAGTGAATCAGTGATATAACACCCTCAAATGACTGAGAAATATAGTAAATGGAGCCTTGTCATTTTGAGCAAAGATACGCTGTGAGCCTGTGAGTAAAAATGGTGAAAGGGATAGAGGAGACGTACCACACATGTACGAGGTGGCGATAGGACTTTGAATGAATTGGGGCGATTGTTGAAATTGGTCTCTGGCTTCCCCGGTACTCCTTCAGGATTTGTGAAATGATCCACATCGTGTCCCACCTACCAACAAGACCACCAATTATTCAGAAAATATGTCCATTGTAGAATTGATACAGTCCAGATATCGGCTCTATTAGTGAGTGATTTAATGTTGCTTCACGTTCCTCCCAGACTCCAAGGGCAGGCTTTTTATGTTCTTTATAGTAAACATGGAAAACGAGTTACTCTGAACGGGACCAACATAGTTCAGGTCAATTCGAGCCTCAGGTCAGGCTATTTGGGATGTGTGGCATCAGGAGGGTACAGAGTTAAATGTTTAAATTACTTAATTCTCTGGTAAAAGAGTGTTAAAATGTACTCGTAGTATTTTCTTTGGGTATGTAAGTACGTTCGTGTGGGGGGAGCATATTTAGATAATACTAGAGCAGGTGTTCCTTAGTCCTTACTCGTCCTCTTCCGCCAAACTCAAAAGCGTCACTATCAAGTGCAACACGGTACTTCCCAGGCAAGTCACACCCCACTTTGTACCTGCAAAAGAAACACTCATTGATAAAATTATGCAGGTTCAACAGTTTCAAGTGTAATACTCTCTCATTTCATTGAATAAGTCTCATTTGACTTTACGTGAGGACGTCAAAGTCAATAGGGCTTATCTATTGATATAGAGGGAGTATTAAAGGATTGTAGAATATGTGACGCCACTGAAATAGGTCTGTTCATACCCGTCGTACGTATTCTCTGGATGAAAATTGAAAACGAATACCAAATCGCCTCTTTCAAACACAATAACCTGTTAAAAGATGGCATGGTGTATATAATTCACAACCAAGCAAAAATTCATTCTAGTTCAACGGTTATAACAAATACACAATTGTTGCCATCAATGTCACTCATTAGATGCTAGGCTTTAACAAATATAGAAGTAGGAATAGATACCTTGTCTTCTTCATTTACACTGCTGACAATCTGCTTGGTTGACGAGAGGAATGAAAATTTATCGTCTAGCAAGTTCATGGCACGGTCAAATGCATTCATAAACTGCAGATAGGAAAGTATGGCATTTAGCCCATTATTAGAAGCATCTCAAATAAGAATAGTTTGACAACAGTGCAAAGAGATGGTACTTTGACACTTCATATAATCATATTATCTTGTGTGCCTGTGTTCGACACTCGACACTTTGACATTAGGACTTTGGTATAACCACGGTTTCAAATACCAGCTGTGGTACCGAATTGCGGCCGAGTTATAAGGTTTTAATGGACCTCAACTGCATTTGAAGCCATATCGGCTGCATTGACTGTGCAATGACTGATACTAGGTCATCCTGACTGATCTTAAGATCTCGTCTAAAATCAAAAATTCAATACCACGGGTAATAACACTTATATGCTTCACTTTCAGCTAAAAAGTTTTACTGTACATGTAAAGCATATGGTATTGTTTTTTCTTTTATAAGGATCTGTTTGTGTACCTTGTATCTAAGATGATCGGTGTCAACCAAATTCCATTGACGTCTGCACTTTTCATAACTCCAACTATTGCCGTCTCTTGGGAAGTCAATCCATTCGGGGTGGCCAAACTTACCATCAATTTCAAAAGAGGAAAGACATTAGCTTGAATGTAGTTGTTACACTCTAATTAACTTGTACATCCAAGAATCATTTTACTGATATTTAGAAAATTAATACAGTATGATGTTTTCTCCGATCCACTCAGCAGTAATTGCTTACCTCGTTGCCCATGAAGTTCAGGTAACCTTCGCCTCCTAAGGCCATTGTAATGAGATGAATCATCTGCGGGAATGTCAAAGTAAACATTATGTTTCCGTGTTCAAGTACACATCAACAGATTCTACTTGGCTGAAGTTCTGGTTACTGTGATGCTGGTAGCTTATACAGAGTATGAAATAGTCACTGAAGTGAATAAAGTATAAATAAAACGAGGACATTTTGAACTCGCCTTATGGAGGGCAATCCCTCTCTCAATTGCCAGGGAGGGTTCTTTCAGGCACGACATTCCGGTATACATTTCTTGGTCCATTAATAAAAATGCCATTGTCTTGTCCCCAACAATTGCCTGAAGTATGAGACATTGCATCATGGAATTAAGAATATGAGATACTCAAACTTGCTCAAAAGTTAACGAAACTATATTAGCGTCCTCCACAGATCAAGCAACAGAAATTATATAAGCGACAATGCTCAAAAATGACCTTCATCAGATACGAAAAAAAAAAAATTACAAAAGGGAAGAACTCGGACCTGATCATGACTCTCAGCATAGGCTACACACTTCTCAGTGTATCTCCTATTTGTCAAACTTAGCATAATTTCACTCATTGACCAGTCTTCATCCTTCTTGTTCTTCAGATAATCAATCCATTTGTCCGGAATAGCCATTGCCAGACGATACTCGAAGCCAACTCCTCCTTCAGACACAGGACGACACAATCCAGGCATTCCAGAAACATCTTCGGCAATCACTGTAGCTTCAGGGTATATGTTGGAAATCAAGCGATTGGCAAGCATAAGGTAGACAATAGCATCAACATCTGTTGATTCACTGAAATACTCATGGTAGTTGCCCGTAAAAGCCATGTTAATCCCATGATGGTGATATAACATTGAGGTAATTCCATCGAAACGAAATCCATCGAACTTATATTCTTCAAGCCACCATCTCAGATTGGACAAGAGGAATCGAAGGACTTCCCAGTTTGCATAATTGAACAATCTGCTATCCCATAGCGCGTGATATCCACGGCTGCCAGAGTGAAAGTAAGATTCCTGTGAGCTTTGACCAACATCAAAACCATTCAGACCGTCAGTGACGTTGTTGCTAGCATGGCTGTGTACAACATCCATCAGTACCCGTAAACCTAAGCTGTGTGCCTTGTCAATCAGATATTTCAGGTCATCTGGGCTTCCAGACCGACTACTCACAGCGAAGAAATTTGTGACATGATACCCAAATGAAGCATAGTAGGAATGCTCCATCACGGCCATCAACTGCACCGTGTTATAGTTGTTTGCCTTTATACGAGGCAAGACTTCATCTGCGAATTCTCGATACGAATTTATACGAGGTTCTGAGCTGCTCATTCCGACATGTGCCTCATATATTCGAGGAGCTTTAGGCTTTCGTGGACGAGGATATTTAAATTGATAGCTGCAACAATATCGAACGAAGAAATCAGTATTCACTCATCCTGCCCATTGATCAATTAAGGTATTGTTTCGATACTAACAAGGCGTAATCCTTCACAGAAAACAATTACCTTTCTTGTGCTGGAGGGTCCCAGTAAACACCATCATAAGGTGCAGCAAATCGTGAGGGGTCGACAGTAGCATATTTAATCCATGCAGGAATACGGTCAACCCAAACTCCATTTCCATGCTTAAATCGGAACTTCACTCTTGAGTTGTGAGGAATGGCGGATTTTCCATCAGAGTCTGGGATCTTAATGCTCCAAACACCAAACTGATTCTTTTCCATCCTATGATTGGAACCATTCCAACCATTGAAATCACCAATAAGTTGTGCTTCCCTGACTCAAAGAAACGAATAATTCCAATTACTGGTAGACGTATCAGAGATCATAAAATCAAGAACCATAATTAAGCTGATGGCAGACTTACTGCGCAGCAGGGGCCCATTCTCGATACACAATGTGCCCGTCTTCTTTGTTAAATCCAAACTTCAAATATCCTGAAAGAATAATCAAAAAGCTAAAAAAAACACTTGAAAATGTGTTTAATATGCGCTTCAAGCCCCGACAAATGCTAAACGCAGGGGGTGTCATGACCAAGAGAATTTCAACCCTCAATCATTATATATTACTATGGGCGTTGTTCGTGCAGAAACGGGGTCCACCGGCTAAGGAATGACAAGATATAATTAACATTACCTAAAATAATAGGCTCATTTCATAATGCAATATGAAGATTACATCCATATGAACACGACCTTATCGCGGGCAGTACGTGCAAGCATGGCAAGCTATAGCCAAGCTGGATTAAAAGTGATTTCTGAAGTTTGAGGGCTTTAATATAATATTCCTGAGCACAAACAAAAAAATTACCTCGAGCAAATTCTTCAAGACCACCTTCATATTTCTCAAAGAGTTTAGCTTGATCTACATATCTCTTCATCCTGTATCGAAAATGATCTTTGTAGGATTCTAAGGATGGATCGACACTGAAGATTGCCAGATTCTCGGTGGCCAATTCAGTTTCTTCCATTGCTTGGTTGCTTTCAGTGGCAACGGCCACAATAAAAGAACGCTGCATCACCTATTGAAACAAAGATACCTGAGCAACAACTGGAGGACGATTAAATTAAGTTGAATCACGTACACTCCAAGATACCTGATGAGCTTTTGACATAGGAGATAAATGATGCCTACGAAACTTTTCTGAACCGTTGGGCGGTGACAATGGTAGGTTTACAATTGATCGGTAGCTTCCTTCACCCTGCCAAAATAACTGACTGCTGTAAGTGCCACAGCCACGAACGAAATGATGATGTATTAGACGACAGTCACGACGCTGTATGAAGTGCATATTGATCAATGACAGCTAGCGAATTTCCAAACCCGAATAGAATAAGTCATCACGAAATTTACATCCAAAATAACAACAAATTTGTGATCTATAATTAATTGGCTAGGGTTTATGAGAAGTCACAAAGATCAGTCATACATACCGAAAAACCAAATGAATGTCGAATCACACCGAAGCTACACCTCCTAATGACTTCACTACTAAGTGAAATATTAGCCACTCAAAGTAGCAAGAAAGCAAACTTTCTCTTCAACCACATATTCAACTTACAACTATTTTACCTACAATTTGTACTTTGTATGTTCACATTCAAAATTCACATCAAATATACCACCTCATAATGACGAGCAAGAGCTAGCTTGCCTCAAATAAAGGCCTTGACACTAAATGTGACCGTGTTATAAAGGTTCTGAAGTTCACTATGACAAACAGCAGTGGACCCGTGACCTTGGTCACACGACTCTGATATCATGTCAAGAAACCATCTTAACCAAAAAACTTATTGATGTTGGAGTTCCAAGATCGGTTTTAATACTCTAACAAATACTATGCTCCAAATTAAATCAAATTTCATCGAAAACCTAACAATTCATTTGCTACACCCATGAAATCTCACTCAACAAATAGAACAAATCTTACAACTTCACTCTTTTTACTCCACATTGAGCACAAAACTATTCAACAACAACAACAACAACAACAATGACGGAGTTAATTCGTTCGGTACTTGTGATTACATCTTGGCTTAAAGGATTTGAATAAAACGGTTTTATCTCTACAAAACCCTACGAACAACAACAATAAAATACACACAAAATCGAAACAAAATTAGGAAATTTGAGAGGTACCCTTTTGAGTAAACTGGATGAACTTAAGTGGGTACAACTTGGAATTGCATATGAAACACCAACACAACCATTCATTCCCATAATTTTTCCCTGCTTTTCAACAAACACAACATATTATAATAAAGTGCAAAATTTATAGGGTTAATAAGAGAGTAATGACATTGATTAAAAGTGCAAAACACCAAAACTATGTCACACAAAATTCTAAATTATGACAATTTGGTGAGTAAGAAAGGCAAGTGAGTTTAAGTTTAATTAAACTCACTAAATTGTCAGAATTATGAGCTGTAAAAGGTGATTAATGGTTGCTAAGTATGGTGTTGATGTGTTAAAAGTGTTTGAATTTTATGCTCATCATTTGTAGTTTTGTACTGTCATAGTGTACTACATGATGATGATGTTGAATGTTGATGATGAATCAACTTCCATGTTTGGTTTCTCCTGAAACAGAAATTACGACAGCAACACAAATTCTCTGACGACACCGTTGTACTCGTATCATGGTTAGATTATGACCGAAAATATTTATCAGATCGTGTATTATAGTTGTCATATTTTAATCGTAATTTATCCATCATACCTATACGGCTATACCACGATGTGGTGAAATTGTTTGTGGGTCATTTATTGAACGATAGACACTAGACAGCCGTTACTTTGTGGGCGTATGTCTTGTACACTGTCGAGAAATAAATTTAACACTCATATTTCTCGTTATATATTACAAATAAATTAGAAAATTTTGATATTCGTAAAATAAAATGTGGTAAGTATAAGTTTTTACGGACTTGCGGGAGGGTTATTTGTTCTTTTATTTTGCAAGGAATTTTAAACATTTTGGATTGATAAATAGGATACGAAAAAATTGCAAGGAAATGAAATGAATGAAGGGTGTATGTTAAAACTAATGTGAACTGCAAACTTTTTCAATAGTTTGATCGATTTTTTGGAAATTTTAAGTGATTTTAATTTAGAAGGTTATTCAATAATTGAGTTTATTTTGAAAATAATTAAAGTTGAGATTATTTTGAAAAATCAATGTTCCAATAATATATACTCTCTCTGTCCCGGTCATTTGTTAACACTTTTCATTTATGGGTGTACAAGTCAATTGTTAACACTTTCTATATT
>JAUEKU010000001.1:386845-415602 GCA_032274805.1 Gypsophila paniculata
GCGAATAAAGTCGCTGACTTTATGGCAAATTTCGGACACTCTTGTCCGACTCTTTTGAGGTGGTTCGATAGTCAATGACTACCTCTTACCTCTCTCATATCCGAAAGGATGAAATAGGTTGGTCTTATTATCGTAGATCAACCTAATTTTTTTACCTTATAAAAAAAAAAATACTACTCCTATCTTATACTATGCATTTAATTTTATCGAGTCGAATCAATTTATACCCGTCCTTAATAAAGATGAACATGAGGGGGAGTAGTTCCCAAGGAATGCGCAAAAGGCTACACAAAGGCACAAGCTATGGGACCGAGCACAGTGAGACGCCCCCACAGCATTATAATGACAGCCTGCCACTTCATGGTTGCTGTTCCATGAGTACGTTGTGGAGATATTATATCGTGATACATCCTCTGAATTTTTTTTTTGAGTTGTAATACGCTTTTGAAATTCTATATGGTGTCCTTCGTTTTTTAAAATTATAATGAATTATTATTTGACAAATATTCATTCAAATATCTTAAATGTTCTAATCGACCTTTTTTTTAAATATTATATTTTGGCAATAGCATGCCGAATAGTAAAAATACCGGCACTTACTTTACTTGACTGCAAATGTATTTTCGCTATAAAATCAAGAAGTTAAACTCAAATATCAATATTTGAACATTATAATAACGATTTTATTAAATTTATTTAGGATTATAAGTGACGTTTGTGAAAAATAAAAAATACAATCAAAAATTCATAAAAACAAAAAGATATCACGTAAAATTTATTTATTTATTTATTCCTACATTTCTTCTTGAGCTTATCTAATTCAATAATAGTTGAATTTACACGTAATTTGAAAGCAATTTGACCTTTATTTCAAGTGGAGTGACTACTATAAATTGTCAAGTCATTTGGTAGCAGTGTGTGCTCATCTCACTCTCTTTTTTCCACTCTTTCTAATTCTCTGTTCATAAATCAATAATTGTTGTTTTTACTTTTACTAAGTGATTTCTCTCGCTTATTACCATGGATCCCTACAAGGTTTGTGCCATGTTACATGCTTTATAGTTATATGTAACCATTAAATAATTTTAAATATGGAGTAGTTTTTAGTCGCTTATTTCTCCGTCGATATTTATTATTAAGACACTAGATCAAGAACATACAAGTAGTATTTATCAATAAATATAATTAAGGAAAAAGTCTAACCGTGGAATTTTTATTTAGAGTTATAAACAATAATTTCTGACAAAAGTACAAGTTATTTAAAAATTTGTTTGATCGATCTAGTTATGGCCTATGGGTAACATAGGATTTTGTTATAGTAGGGCAAAGTGGGGGAGAGTAAATCATATTAACAAAGTCGGATCGAGTCTCCTTTGATATTTTATTATATAGTGATACGTGATTATATTTAAAAATATTATGAAAAAAGAGATATATGACACGAAATAAGATATGAATTTTTTAAGATGATTTGTACATACGTGTATCTGCATGATGACGCTAAAATACTTATATGATTTGCATTTGTTATGGACCTCGATCCCTTGACCCCGAAGATTGAACTAACATCGAACTTGAATTTTTACTCTTAATTGATATGGTTTACATTTGCGTATCAAACCTAGTTACTAACCATTGGTAAAAGGTCTAAATCTTACCCACGATTAACTTTTATTTCAATATACCGTATAGGTGAGTATGTGATAAATCAACCTAACCACTTGGTTTGACTTAAAAACAAGAATAACCGTGAGGACGAGGAGTAAGTATCAATAACTAACAACGATTTTATGATAAATTAATGTGAGATTATTTTAAACTTTAGGATAAAATGATTATTAAAAATTAAAATAGGATTAATGTTTATCGAGATAAAGTATTACGATTATTATCACATTAAAACTATAAAAACCGTTCAATATAATTAAAGATCACAATAAAATTTAAGTAAAATATTTATGATAAAGCGTTTTTATATAAGAATTATCAACCTATAATTAGTTTGATTGATTAATGATGAGTATAATTAAATTGGTGCAGTATCGACCATCAAGTGCGTACAACTCGCCATACTTGACTACAAATACGGGTTCACCCGTTTATAACGACAACTCTGCTTTGACTATTGGCGCCCGAGGTATATATATATTTTTTTTCATTTAATTATTTACATATTTTGTGCTTAGTAGGTTCTACTTCCTTGATTGCAATCATATTGATTATTATTATTTTGATTCGTGAATATAAAATGATCATTTATTAAAATAATATTAGATCAAACATTAGATCAATTTATGCTCGAACCCGAAATAAAAAGATAAACAAATAAATGACTAAATCAGATGAGATTACGTACTATGTTAAATTACTTAATTTGTTTAATCTAATCTAAAATGGATCATGAAAAGAAACCCAAACTGTTACTCGTATTTTATACTTATAATAGTTATGTACGCAAGTACCGTAATTAGTAAAAAGAAAAGAACTTAGTATATATGCTTTATAAAGCAGCACTAAATTAACACGACATCACATTGTCTGTCTGTCCTAATTATGAAAGGAATGTATGCCAAATATTTTAGATTACGAACAAACATGCAATTGATCTCATTTATACGGACTACTACTTAATTTGTTTATGCTATATCTACCGTTTACATATCTACGGACGGTATAGTTCAATAAATCCTCGTATACTTTACCTACGTCTCTATCATTTGTCAACTTTTATCTTTAAGACAAAGAATTAAGAGAAGGAGAATTCGAGTAATCATCTTTTTGCTAATTGTTTTGGATGACATATGGAAAAATTTACATTGTATTGACGTGAATAATTTATATACTAGATAAAAATAATTTTTAAATTATAAAGTTAAAACAAAAGAGCTAGTTAAATACGTTAAACACAATAGGTAAATAAATAATCGAGAAAAATTGAGATCAGGTTAGAAATAAATAATCGAGTATAAATTTTATTAAATGTGAGATTTGTTATCACAGATGATCATATTCAGCTTTAATCGAATTATTATAAATTATAAATAATTAGTTTAAAAATTTGAGATTGAGATCGAGATCAAGATCCACCTAGTTCGAAGTTAATCAAGTCCAAAATAATGATTTTCGATTTTTCAGGCTGGACTCGAAGTTCAAAAAGCGTGAACAAAAAAGGGTCGTGCTTAGCTCTAATAAACATTTGTGGTCGACACCTTCGGCTCAATTTAAATTAGGCTCGGGTCGAGATTGTTGGTACCTTGGAGTCGTCAAGCTCTGATCGAATCGAATCAATTCCAAGGGCTTTTTCGAACTCAGTTCTAATAGACCTAGCGAATGATTCCACCTTAGTTGGCTCAACTCAAAGTAACGTCACTTTAGAATCATACTCCATAATATATACCTCGGGTTGAGTTAGGTCGGGTCCAGTAGGTTTATTACGGGTTTGGGTTCCCAGTCACTACGAGTCTACGACACAGTTTCGTTGGGGTCAGTTCAATGGTCACAACTCGAGTCATTTAGGTCGTGTATATTATATTTTTTTGTTAATCAATAACAGTAAATAAATATACATACGTATGTAAGTATATCTAATCGGCTTTTCTGGCGTGTGTCGACAAAAACAGGTCCGATTCTGTTGGAAGATTACCATCTGATCGAAAAGATAACAACATGGACACACGAACG
This sequence comes from Gypsophila paniculata, assembly GCA_032274805.1. Classification (NCBI taxonomy): domain Eukaryota; kingdom Viridiplantae; phylum Streptophyta; class Magnoliopsida; order Caryophyllales; family Caryophyllaceae; genus Gypsophila; species Gypsophila paniculata. The sequence continues at coordinate 390,527 of JAUEKU010000001.1, forward strand.
CATACCGGAACGTGTGGTTCATGCCAGGGGAGCCAGTGCTAAGGGCTTCTTTGAAGTCACTCATGACATTACTCACCTCACCTGTGCTGATTTTCTGCGCGCTCCTGGCGTTCAGACTCCTGTCATTGTTCGTTTCTCCACTGTCATTCATGAGCGCGGTAGTCCTGAAACTATCCGTGACCCTCGTGGGTTCGCTACCAAGTTCTACACCAGAGAGGTATCGGGCTGGATTAATTTTTGCCATACGATCAATTAAGATATTTATAACTCCAACTCGAATAAAACAACAGCTTTGCCCCCACATCGGTTTACTCGTCTTATGAATAGTTAGTTTTAAGACGGAACTCACTTAACTTGCGAGTCTGTTTGTCCCGCTTGTTTATTGAGTATGCTGCTGAGGACTTGACTGATACGATTGTGCGAATCCACCCCTCAGAACATGCCCACCATAGACGAGGACCTTTGAGATGAACGAACTGTTACGATTTTGCATTTCATTCAAATCCTTTCGTCTTCTGATATCTGACACAAAAGTATATGATGTTTATTTCAGGGTAACTTTGACTTGGTTGGGAACAATTTCCCAGTGTTCTTCACCCGTGATGCAATGCAGTTCTTTGACCTCATTCGTGCCTTCAAGCCCAACCCAAAATCCCACATCCAAGAGGACTGGAGGTTTCTCGACCACTGCTCCCACCTCCCCGAGAGTCTGAACACATTCACGTTCTTCTACGATGACATGGGTATCCCAATAAACTACCGACACATGATTGGGTCCGGTGTTCACACCTTCACTATGCTGAACAAGGCGGGCAAGGTCACGTACGTCAAGTTCCACTGGAGGCCCACCTGTGGGGTCAAGAACATGCTCGAGGATGAAGCTGCTAAAGTCGTAGCAGAAAACCACAGTCACGCCACCAAAGACCTGTACGACTCAATTGCCTCAGGAAACTACCCAGAGTGGAAACTCTACATTCAGACAATGGATCCAGCTGACGAAGATAAGTTTGATTTTGACCCATTGGATACGACCAAGACTTGGCCCGAGGACATTCTGCCTCTGCAGCCCGTGGGTCGTATGGTGCTGAACAAGAACATCGACAACTTTTTCAATGAGAATGAGATGCTTGCATTTAACCCTGCTGCTATTGTTCCTGGCATCCATTTCTCCAATGATAAGATGCTTCAGGCTCGGACTTTTGCGTATGCTGATACGCAGAGATACCGTCTTGGTCCTAACTTCATGCAGCTTCCTGTTAATGCTCCTAAGTGCCCTCATCATAACAATCACCGAGATGGGCCTATGAATATGATTCACAGAGACGAAGAGGTAAGAATAAGAACTGTTTTTCCGGTATTCATTTATTAATTTTACGTCTTATATAGACATTAAAATCGTCATTATGATTGTTTTACAGGTCGATTACTTCCCATCAAGATTCGACCCTGTCCGTGAAGCTGAGAGATTCCCCATTCCGCATTTTGTTGTTCATGGAAGGCGAGAAAGGGTTAGTCCAACAGATTCTCTGCTGGTTTCTAAGGCTAATCTGTCAAAATGATTGGTTCAAACTACGTTCCCGAACTGTCAATGTAAAGCACATAAAACCGTGGAATTAGATTAACTGACATGTTTATTGTCTGATGCAGCAAATCATTCCAAAGGAGAACAACTTCAAGGAGCCTGGTGACCGATACAGATCCTGGGATCCAGCAAGGTCAGTTCAGTCGTAATTTTCGCTGTGCAATCTAGCAAAACAAATCAACTTATTACACATTTTGCATTATAATACTTGGTACTTTGGTCCTCATTTATTCAATTTCTCGGTACTTATAGGCAAGAAAGATTTATTGGAAGATTCGTTAAGGCTTTGTCTGATCCTCGTCTTACCTATGAGATTCGCAGCATCTGGGTTTCATGGTTTACTCAAGTATGTATCACATTTATAAACGACTATTTTGACTCATCATACTGATATGTGTACCGTCTTTCACTTACTTGAATTACACAACTGCAGGCTGATAAATCTCTGGGCATGAAAGTGGCAAGCAGGCTCAATGTGAGGCCAACCATGTAAGAACGATCAATATTTGGATGATAATAGCGGATCATGAAGACTGGTGACATAGCGATGAGCAATATGATGGGATTTTCGAAGTTTTTATAATCATGAAAAAGTGGGTACTAAAGCCACAGTTAAGTACGGAGTACTTGTAATTAAAGCCTTTACTTTCGTGTTCTTGTTGATCTTTGTGCATGTTTGTGGAAACTCCAGTAATAATTAGTCGAGCTCGTTAAGGGCTTATGCGTGTATTCCTGAGAGCTTGGCATAGAAAAACTGCTGTGGTACCAGTTGTCTGCTGTATTATTTACTTGTTTATGAAATGAAAGTTGATTTACTAATACGACGTATGTGTTATTTACTCTCGTTTTGCTAAAAGATTTGCTGAACATCAGTTTGTCGTCCGATTGTAGCTGAAGAAGATTGTCTTGTGACGTGATTTTTAAATATCTTTCAAGTGTTTATTTAAAGAGCTTGTTGTCGTACCCTTTGAACACCATGGCCAATGTTTTAGATCAAACCACGCACTAATGGCATCAAAATTTCAGAAACGTTGACATTAGACAGTTCTCGGAGGTTGTTAGCTTAAGAAGAGAATTCAGATACGGAGTGCGAACTTTAGAAAGATCATGCTAAGAGGATCATTAGAAAGATCATGCTAAGAGGATCATTTTAGTTTAGTGGCAAAGCGATACGAGACTAGAAACTACGAGTAATAGGGGATGAACCACAGCTTATAGAATCTAAGCAAAATATGCAATGCATTCTCTACGACAATTAAGTTGCAGTACCACCTTTCTTATCTCTACCTGGCCGTCTTACAATCTGTTCGTGTTTCCAAGTTTCACTTCACTGGATACGCATTTTCTACATTCCACAGGCTAAAGAAGATAACTCCACTGACATTGAACCACGCACGCCTGTATTCGGAACTTTCAGCGAGCGTTACAGCGCTTGTATGGCTGTCGTCACAGCAGCGTGTTATGCAGTGAAAATGAGTTTTAATCATTTGTATGTGACAGACAACATATATTTCTGCTGAAGTCTGCTGTAGCCGTAGCCGTGACATATCTGTCGACAATGCATATGTGAAGTCTGCTGTGTGCGCTGTTTTTTTTTTTTTTCCCTTCGTTCATAGTACCGTGATGTAAGAAACTTTTACTTGGTTTTATCATCACGTTCCTCCTATTCATAAGATTGTACTCGTAGGTTGTAGGACTGTAGCAAACAAGTACGCGTAATATTAACCTTAGCATGTCATATGTTACACATAAATTTGCAGCTTACACAGTCTATAACCCGGAAATTTTTACAGAGGAGAACACAGAATTTCAATTTGATACAAACCGAAGTGATCGTCCTTACAAATTCATACCCAAAAAACAGAAAAACTTAGTGGAACTTGAGACTGGTCAAGATGTTGTTGTTGACAGGGTCAGCCAGGTGATCAAGCAAGTTCTGGTATGGTCCGACACCCGTGACAAGGCCTTGAATAAAGTACCCCAAAACAGCCAACATAGCCAACCTTCCATTCTTCACTTCTTTCAGTTTCAACTCCTTCATGGACTTCTCGTCTTTCCCGAATCCCAATGGGTTAAAGAACGGTCCACCAGGGTACGCAGGGTTACCCGACCCACTGAACCCCTTTTCCAAACCCAAGAAGTACTGCTTCCCCATCGACCCGGGGTTGTACCAGTCTTGTAATCTTCGGTGCTCAGCGAAGCCCATTAAGGCCATTTCTAGGACAAATAGGGTGTAGGAGTCTGCCCAGTAGTTGTATGTGCCTGCAGGTGGAATCACTCCTGTTTTGAACCACGGGAGGGCGGTCTCAGCTGGTATTAGACCGAGTTTGCCGAGGATTTCGGGGGCGATGGCGCCTGCTGCACCGAGCATGGCAAAGCGACCATTGATGATCTCGCCGTAGGCTAACCATTTGGGCTCAATGAAGCCTCCTGTGCCTTCTGGGTCTGATAGGCCTAGTGGGTCAAATCCAAAGTCACCTGGTAGGCTGCATTTGTCGAATCACAACTAATCAATCAATTTTGGGCTTACCATTACATCTGTGTTATGCTTAACTAAAGTCTAAGGGAACATATTGTAAGACGATTTTACAGACTACTTTTTACGATTTAGACTAATAGGGTCTTTAAAAACTTGTGAAATTGTAAGATATGTTAAATGACGCACTGAATAATAAACAATAATATCACGTTACAAAAGGGTATAAATGAAATGGGTCACTGTCGACACTCGACATTAATATTGTTCCTCAAAATATATAGCAATAACTCAAAAGTATGATTAAAATTGAACACAAAACTGATTTGATTAGTGTAAGAGTCTTTTTTTATTTTTTAGATTTGGATCGTATTTTTTTGGGATTTTGTATAGCTTAAGTGCTTAACTGAACTAAATTGAAATATGAACAGAATTAACTAGGCCTTAGTGATCGAGTTTATTAGGAACTGAATAAGTTGACTTCAAGTTAATGACTAATTAAGCATGTCCTAAAAAATGCACTAAAAGAAGCAATAGTATGTAAAAATGGGAAGAGTACATACGTGCCATCCAAGTAAGAAAGGCTCTGCTTTGATGCAAACCACAATTGCCTGTTTGCTCCTTGCTGTTTTCACATCCCCACACTCACCACTATCAGCTCATATCATAGCATATCAACCATTTACTACGAGCGGATTCTCTGTCCTATTTTGCTTACGGTTATTTATCTTTTAGGTTTCACTTAACTTATATATGAACATATAGGGTCATAAAATAACGTCCAACTGTTTCATATAAGAACTTGCTAATAGTAGTATAGTGGCATATGGAGTGTTCTATACTCGGTTTAAACACAAATTCTCGTAAAAGACAGTCTAGAGTGAGAAGTGGCAAATACCTTAACAGGCGGGGTGGCGGATGCTCTCACAACAAAGGAAGTCTTCCTAGAAGAAACACCGGGTTTGGCACCGAATATCTGACGAGAAGTCTCGACAGAGGAGCTCAAAGAAGAGGACACCAAAGCTTGAGTAGCCATTTAGTGTGGCTAAAGAGCAAAGCAATGATAATATGAATAACTTTGCTCTATAGAGCTATGAGTTTGTAGTAATGTTGCTCTAGGCACAAAATTATGATACAACTGAATATGTGGCAATCATCAAATAATAATATGGAAAAGAATATAAAAAAAAATCAAGAATAAATGGTGGATATTGGTTGTGAGGTGGACTTGATTTTGTGTTTAACTCAGTATCTGAGTGCCCAACAACGACACGACACGTGGCAGGTGCCTATATCTCGTGTTGGATAATGCATGTGATAATTGGGATGTTAAGGACTAAGGTTTTTTGCGTGTTGTTTTTGATTTTTGTAGGCCACCTTAACTTGTGTAGATGATGTTTGGGTTGGCACCAAGTCCTTGACGGTCTTATCATAACTTATGGCTAAATTAACGATGTCCAAATTGACGGACCAACCATTCATCCTTCACTGCCTTACTAGTTACTACTGCACACTGTCGCCCATCACCAGCATGGCTTGTCCCGAACCACCACACCTGCTCCGATAGTGCCATCCATAACAGAGTACCCCACCTTGTTCATCCCCGACCTCCATGACACCACCTGGCAATTTGACCTCATCAACACTAGTACATCCTCCGTTTTAGACAACCCCTCTCTTCTAAGTCTCCAACTGGTATTTCAAGGGTATGCAGGGTTTCGGGTTAGAGGAGACTGTTTACGAGGATGGGTCAAAATTTTGGGGTGCGGTTTGCTCTGTCATATACTTCGAAAAATGTATTTTACACGAACATATACAGATTTGACCATTTTTTATTACAAATTTGACAATTTTTATTACGGTCTCACCCATAGCTCTGAGCAACCCCGCACCCTATGATTACACCGTCGAATATAAAGCTTCCCGTTCTTCTAAACCTTGTGAGATGCTTTGAGCTTAATCAAGGCTGGCTTGCTGGGAGTGGGTATTTTCTCATTCTTCATTTGTAAGGATGCGGGCAGGCAGGCCCATAAGTTTTCCGTATATGTATCTGCAGAACCAGCCATCTCGACAAAAATTCAACCTCATGATCAACATTATCGACTCCGATACCATATAAGATAATCTCGTCCATCATACGTCAGCCATTTGCGATATATCTTGCACCAACTCATGAAAACAAAATAAACACAATACAATTGGATGAAAAAAAGGATGGAAATCGGAATAGGAGTGGACGAGTCTACACCATTTTCTCTTCAAATCTTTCCAATAATTTCGTTATTGTCACAAAAATCAACCCAACTATGGTGGACTATTCCCTTCCTCTCCCGCCTTCATCCCTTTGGTAAGTAATGGAACACAGATCCCTTGCTCTCTTTCTACTTTCAAATCCCCTCATCTAAAAAATGCGTACATAAGTGGATAAAACATCACGATATTCCGAGATCTAGGTCGTCCTCTATTTATGAAACTATTGTACACTGTACAAGAAGCTTCTTCGAGGCTTTACTCCAGTGTCATTATACAAGTGTATGTGGTCTCAAAACTGTTTTCCTCAGCCTGCCTAAATCAATTTGTGGAAGAGCCAGTCGTAAGATCAAGTTTAGAACTGCGAAGATGTGGATGGCCTAGGATCTCCATTTTCCAAAATGACCCTTGAAGGCGGTCCAAATAAGCTTAGTATCACCTGCAAACATGATTGCCACAATTATTCAGGAGTCAATGCCAGTGACATGATCATGATCCACACACCTTCGAGACCAGACCAAGCACTTTGTAAGTCCACCAATATGGAAATCTACTACCTCAGAACATTGAGATCACATATGATGTGATTATTCAGGAGTCAGAGCTAATTACATGATCATTTACTCCTACGCCACACACTACCTCTGAGCATTCGAGACTACACATGCAGTGATGATCCGAAAAATTTGTTTACCAGTTGTCCATGATTTTTCTTTTCTTTTTGTGCTTGAAGAAACCCTTTTCGGGTACTAATTCATTAAAATGTTAGCAAAAGCATTGAGAAAAATAGATAAAAGTACATATGAAAGTTTCTTTCTAGCGTCCCCGAAGACCAGTAAAGTGAAGAAACGAGAAGGGCTTAGCACAAGAATATCGGATATGTACTTTGTGCATGAGTTAGGCAAAATTGATTCACTCACAGGTAAAAATATAAGACCATGCAAAAATCCGAGGAGGACAAGAGCCAGGTACATTTGGAAGTAGTAGACCTGCGAAAGCTCAAGTTATTTAGAGTATGTAGCACACAACTTAAAAGTCTTTAATTTTTTAATTAAATTAAATTCAGATTAAAATACCACAAAGACTTGAGATCTGGCGAAGGCCAGAACGATTACACCAACCAACTTGGTTAGCGTGATTCCGCTGCAAACATGGAAACAGGTTAGCGAAATACGTTCTAGACTAAGAATAAGAAGCAGTCACTCAAATCGCAGCAACGTGCTTAAAGTGAAAGCTGGCGGCAAAGGTAATGTGAATAAAAGTGTGACATAACCAACCAGTCCAGTTTTATTTTTTTTTTGAAATTCTACGAGGTACCCCCATTTTTAAAAATTATCAATTATACACCTGAACTAAATTATTGTTCAAAACCATGACCCCATCATTATTTTCGTAAATAGTTTACGATTCCGTCATGTTCATCATTTTCACCCACTACTGTCACCATGTTCATGTAAAATTATGAACCATTAATGGAAAACTTGATGGATTATACTATTTAGGTCATGGTGTATATCAGCTAAAAGAGTAAAGGGGTGCTGTTGATGATCTAAAAAACGAAGTACCACATAGAATCGCAAAAAACACAAGAGCACCACGTAGAATTTTCCAAATAACAAAATAACAATATAAAATATATAAACCTGAACACAGAAGCGCCCATAGTACTCAAAGCCTCCTTCATGCGTTGGTCTCTACTCCCAGCACTCACCTAAACAAAGAGATCGGACGTTAAAGATGAAAATCAAAAAGTTCGTCTTAGAGATGATGAAGACTCCATTTGAAGGGAATTGAAACTTATACTAACCATGAAAGCGTGAGTTATATGTACACAGAATTCCACAGAAATTCCAACAGACATAACAAGGTTAACAACAGAGACTGCATTTAGCTGGATACCAAGAATAGCCATGACCCCCTGCGCAATCAATCATCTTATATGAGTCCAATTTGAAAACAGCGGACTTATATACCTACGAAGTATGTGCATTTACCACTACAAAATATAGATGGACAATAACAAGAAATTAAACGATGGTAGAGAAAATTTACCAACAGATCCAGCACTATCATTGTTATTACGAGTAGGATAATCAATGAGCTCCATATACTGAAGTCACCAAAACATGAAATAAACAATCAGCGTCCATCCACTAAAAGGTCAATCAAAAGTTTCAGTACAATGCCAGGTTTCAGCATCGTGGATATTGTGATAAATTCACTAGAGAAACAACAAACCTCCACGTTATAACCAAGCATACGATGAACACAGCTCCTGAGAGGATAAATAAAGGCCGTCGGTGAGTTAAGTATCAAAGTATAACCATCACTTGACTATTACAACTAACCTAGACAGATGTACAACTGACACGAAATACAACTGATAAACATCATTAACAGTGTTATAGTGTGGTAGTAAGCTATCAATGAAACCCTGGCCATGTCATCATTTGGGTCACTCAGATGATCAAGACTAAAATGGAACTATTACTAAGCTTCTGTCCACAAAAAAATCAGATGATCAAGACTAAAGATCCAAAGATCACTACAATCATCCTGGTAATAAATTCAAATGTTTTGCAATTGCTAATATATGAGAGCAAATAACATCTTAAAAATAATTGTAAATTCATACTGAAATGTTGTCATTTCTTATCGAGAAATCTTTCATAAAATTATGCTTTTTCACAAAAAATAAAAATTATATATGAACGCCTAACCGATAGCAATTGAAAGGTTGACCAATGCTGTTTTCCAAATATCCAGATATTGCTCGAAAAATATGTAATACACTGAATAAGGAAACACTTCCATCTGCAGAATAAAAAGAAAAGTTCTAAGACATGACTCTGTACAATTGCACATACAAAATTGATGCATTTTTTCCAAGATCAAGACTAATGCATGTTCTAATACAGAGTTACTTTGTCACTACAACAAATCGAAGTGTTGCAAAACATGCTTATGCAAATCAATTCAATGTTGTGTTTAACTTTAACCAGGCCCAAGCCTAGTACCCACTAGGGCACTAGTCAAAGATAACATTATTATCATTCATAGCCCCAATTCCTACAAATAGGCTCAAAGCGGGGTAGGGATAGAAGGCTAAACATAAGAATCCTATCTTCTGCAATTGCAAAGAAGCTGCTTCCACATCAGCTTCAAACCAAAAACAAGGACAGGAATTTGGTGATTCATGAAAAAGAGGATTTTATGAGCCAGCTCAATTCAGTTGATTATATCAATAAGCAAAAAGGATAACTCAAATTTGGCTCCACCGAAAATGAATAGATTGGTAGAGACTTTGTAAAAAAAAGCAGGGGAAGTACAATGCGTTGAGCTGTCAACTCTCAAGCACTGAAGATGTTACCTGCAAAGACTTGGAAACCCTGGATGTAAACTCTCGAGCAGCTTTCAATGCATAGACAAAGTCAGACTGCCAAGTTGTTCATAACCAACACCATCAGATATTATGAGATAGTTCCTAGCCAAGTGCTTTAGGTCATAAATACTATCATATGTGACGAATTTCTTACTTGCTTGTTGAGAGGAGTGTGGTAAGTACGGAACTCTGATGCGTGAATCACACCATTTTCGTAACCTGGAAAACATTTATAAATAGCATTAGACTAAACTGCAAAAGTTAAAACTATTGGGAGGTCAACGTCAACGCTGAGTTTTTATTTTTTATGCAAATTTCCACACTTCTGATCATGCTCAGCTAGTTGTATTATTGTTGAAGAAATTTTTACTTTGCTGACAAGTTATTTGAGGATAAACTGACATAAGAATGCATATACTGAGAGTATAAACTATGACAGTTGAATGGCCTTCGAACATCATAACCAACAAATAAAATAATCCATAGCAGACAAGCCATAACCTTTATCCATTTTAAAGCTATATGGACATATGGTAAAGTTCAAATGTTAGCCAACCTTTCAGGTCCACGCTGTTTGTATAAGCACCATGCCCTCCTTTTGCACAATCAGCTGAAGGTAGAGCATCAAGAAACCATGGGAGCTTAACTTTGAATTGCTCAGTAGCAGGACGATCATCAATTAATTCTGAGTGAAGAAAGCACTGCGTATCACCAGAAATAGAATCGTTGAGGTCTCTCAAAGCAACCAAAATTCTAAATCGGCAAAAAATTTCAAGTGAGATATGTATTGAAAAGATTACCGTGGTACAGTCTTTGCACACTTCGCTAACACCACATGAAAGTTGATCCGGAGCACAGCAAGGAGGCTGTACAAAAATTTATTAGCTATTGACAAGAAAAGATGACTACAAGAGATATCTGTGATAAACATTCGCAATGTGTTGCCTATAGCCCTATAGGATTATGATGCACATTTTGCTTGTCTAATGATCACTAACACAGCACTACAGCAGCCAGATACAAATAATACTAGAATTAGCAATTGACCTGGTCATCAGGTGGACAGTAACTTCCATTAGCGAACTTCCTGCAGCAACCAAAAGCTTCAGGAGATATCCAGACTAGATAATCATCAATCCATGAAGCTGCTGGTTTGGCTATGTAACTTGATTCTGGAACGAGAGAAGCTTTTATTATCTGCACAAAGACAATCACCAATCACCAGAAACTAATCAGGCCAACGAAGTCTTTAAAAATTGTTAACAGGCTAACTATGCACTGAGGTTAAGGCCAGCCTTATGCAAACAACCAGCACTACAAGAAAACTGAACACAGGGATAACGACAAGGCAATGCATCCCTTTGACAAGGTAATGGATATATACCTCGTTTACAAGAGAATTTTCATCACAGTGGCTAATAGAGCACAATTTATTTGCTTGCCTTGACTCTGAGCTGAAGAAGTAGATATTTATCAGTATATGCTACAGATGAAAGTTAAGGGAACAGGGCCAAACTGCTTATTACTCCGTAACTGTGATGTTTGATTGGGTCGTTCAGTAATTTAGTTCCTCCATGCTACTATGTTCTCCTATTAGACTTTACGCGTTATACTAGATAACAATTAGACCATATTTTTTGCTTTTTCAATAATATTATAACGAAAGATTTTTAAATAGCAAATCCAAATGTTTTAGTATCAAATTATGATTTTTTTTTATATTCACATATTAACAATCAAAGTTTTACAGCATTCACCTCTAAAATGTCAAAGCAAGAAGAACACTCCCGAACTAGTTGGTTATTAACATTTTGCCATGACTAGTTGGTTATTAATGGTTGCTACAAGCTAACAGGTCATATTCATTATAAGACACTTAAAGCAAGTAACAATAACTCAAAAGGAAGAGAGACTAGAATCAACAATACCTATAATTAAAGTCCTTCACTACAAAATATACTGGTGGTCCAATCCTGAGATATTCTGAAATATTTTGAAAATATCCCTGATAAAATAAGGATATGGGTCAGTTGAAAGATGACGAGTCTTTTAGCAGGTTTCACAACAAAATCAAAAACTAGACCTGGAGGTAAGAGTTTTTGGGAAGAACAATCTGCTGCTCCAAACCAGGTTCAATCCTGGTGGATAACGTCTGGAAAACATCAACTCCCAGCATTAAAATCTTGTCTTATAAGTGAGCAGAAGTAACCACCACTCACCCCGCTGATTAGACGTATATCTCCAACAAATCAAACTAGTACAAAAAACTTTTGCAACGGAGCATGAATAGTGCAAATAAGCATCACACAGCACAAGCAAGAATGACTTACAACGCTGGCCAGTGCGATACCAATGAACACACAAAGGACCAGAACTTTTATCGCCCATAAACTCAAAATACGTGCATGGACCTCCTGAAAAGTAAGACCAAATAATTTCACCTAATTTACCAATTAATGATGACAATAAAAGAAGACAAAATGGTAGCAGTGCGGATTGTCCAAAGGCATCTGTAACTTTTAACGTACACATGGACTTGCAAACAGGAAATTAGATCATTGTATATTAGTAAGGTATAGACTAGAGCACAGAATATGTGCCTCGCACTGATTCTTTGATATATCATCTATTTACGAAGCAAGGATATTCTGTGGCAGTTGGAACTTCTAGTTCTATTAGAAGCAGGGCATCCCTGACACTCACAGTTTTAAACCTTGGTATCGGTCACGGCAATGGTGTCGAGGAATCATACTTGTGTCAGCCGTCGTGATCCAGCTCGCGATGATATTTATCTTTACAAGCTTTTGTCAATACGTTATCTAGCATTGCTATTTCATACTCCGATATAATTAGGATTAATTATAAATTTGACCAATATTGTAAACAAGAGCAACATCTTATTGTTTCGTCAAAAAAGTTTGGTCGGTACAAGTTACAACTGTCATCTTAGGACCTTCGCGGGCTGGCATCAGAATGACCGATAGACGTTATAACTCAGTCAACTCGAATAATTTTGTCCGATTTTTTATTTACCACATATCGGGATATCTCATATCGCAGGCCTTCGAAACCTATACATCTCGGGCAATGCGAGATGTATCGGATGAGATTTAAAACCACTCCGGCGTTGGTCGTAATAGTTGCTTTCACAGAAAAATGTGGTCGACACGACCTCATGTTTAGTCTGTTACTTGCACACAGTCACAACACAATGTTGCAGACAATAATATCCTAATAAGAAATACTGACAAAAGGTGAAAATACCTTCATATAGTATGCAAGCAGCCCACGTTTTCTAGTACTAGCACCTGCAAGCACACAAATCTCGCTAGTAAATTTATGTTAATATATTGAGTGTAGTTGCTGGAAACAAATACCTCTCTGACTAAAATAATTGAATTACATTTTCAAAAACTTCGATATGATAAAAATAATCAATTACCAGAAGTAGTGTCATCAACAGGGAAGGCCTTCATGCATGGAATACAATCAATTCTATGATCTTCAGCCCTCCGAAAGTCAAATACTATGAGTGCGACGAAAGCAGTAACTTGCAGAAGGAAGTCCAGAAGAACTGCAAGAGCTGCAAAAAAAAAGGGGATATCAACTACGGGGGATATATATTTTCAATTAGCAAGAACCCAATAAAATATTTCATTTGAAGAATGTCCATAAATGAAAATGAAGACTTGTGAGCAATAAAAAGAACCTGCAAACATAGAGAACACACGAACAGCTGGCATTGGGATAAATGTTCCAACTGCGAAGGCTAACACCTCAGATAAACTGGCTAGTGAAATGGATGGTCCAACTTCTACTAGTGCATTACTAACACGTTCGTCCAAGGACAAATCCTGTGGCTGCCTCTTAACAGCTTGAACCAGGATACACATATTATCCACTCCAACCTGAAACAGAGTTCGATAACAGTAACTCAATGCAATTATGTTCCTTTGTGTAGACAAATACAGGCAGAGAAAATGAGGTTTAGTAGGATTAGAACTTATGTAAGTGAAACTGAGAACATTATCGAGCAACATCCATATAAAATGACAAAGACATATCTAAACGTTATTTTACAAGAAGCCAATGCGATATTGTTCACTTAATATTGCTCACATCTCATACAGTGACCATTTATGGAGTACAGTGTTGATAATATACCACCAGGTAAGTTCATAAGCATCTCCAAACCTTCTTAGACAACTGCCCACATAGAAGTCCCTCGTAAACTAGAGCTATGATAATGTACATAAAGTGGCGTTCGAATGAGTTTATGTTTAGCAGATGTGAAGAGCACAGTATAGGTGAGCAGTCATCGAGAGCAATGAGCAAGAGAGCCTCGGAAAAATGCACGTAGACGCTTCATAGTATGGTGGTTAATCACCCCTTGGTATGTTAATTCACCCAGCAGATGACGACATGTTTAGCAAGTGGTGGTTAATTAGTTGGCTATCTCTCCAACATTAAACAGGTTTTAGCATGCACTGATCCTTGACGCCTCTTCAAAATTCAGGTCAGCTAGTAGATTTTAAAGTACCATTCTTTTAATTAATTAATCTGAAAATCTTAAGTCAAACAGAAACTTATGCTTAGTCAAACCAAGTATTAGAAACTTGTAACAAAATAGCATCTCTAAAATGACTAAGCAATTTTCAGAAAGAAGAAATGAAACTTACAGCCAAAACTAGAAAAGGGATGACTTCCATGATGATTAGCGTAGATTTAACTCCAATAGCACTGAAAAATCCAACCGATCCTAGAACAGAGAGCATGACCAACACAACTCCCGAGAGTCCAAGTAGTACCTAACGTTTTACCGGGCATCCGATAATATTAGAGAAGGAAAGAGAAAGGTCAATCTTCTGCCCAACTACCACTAAGAGTTGGACGGTGGTTACACTCATGATAATAGCTAAATGATACCATATGGTACAACAAAGGAAGCAAATAACATAAAAAATAGTGTCGATATACTTCCATAAATGAGTAGATACTTTTTCGTACAGAAGCTATTCAAAACTAATTTTCGATACAGCTATAGATTACATGCATAATATATCTAGAATGAGCAAAACTAGAGTTCAGCTTCTGACTGCTATATATTGGCATCTTTTTAAGTTGAGTAATCTGGAACCTCCCATTTAGTCACATGGTGACTTTGTTGGTATGCATTTCAAAACAGATTGAAAAATTATCATCGAGGAATAGTGATAATGGTTCACAATTTTAAATACATTTGAAAGAACTAAAAGAATGTATTTGAACAGAAGTTCGTAATCGCAATAAAAAATACTTCAGACGAAAATTAAGATTGTCAAGTCCTATATCTTCTTGTTAGACTTAGTGGTGTACCTATACGGCTATACCCGCTCATCTAAGGTACTTCAAATCACTATAAAAATCTAATAGAAATCAACCAAACAAGATGTAAATAAGTAAATGAATCATACCTTTGATGAAATGAAAAGGGTTGACAACTGAGACATGTCACCCAGAGTTAGTGATATATAGGCAAACATCACTAGGTAGCTTATCTGAGATACAAGAAAAAGCAGGTGGAATGAATAAGAAGTTGTCGTAACAGATACCGTCTTCATGAAACTTTATGGTACTTGTCAAAGAAACTGACCCCAAACTCAAAATTTAAACATTTACCACTATAGTTATAACATCTGCAGTGCTCTCTCTTTTGAGTTCGTCTTCAATCGAGCTTTCCGATGAAAATGAAAGTGTTAAGTTTTTTGTTTGAACCATTGTCACCAACTCATTCTGAAACAAAAATACCAAGAAAAAACAAGAAAACAGATTACATGGAAGCAGCCCAAACGAAAATGTTACCAAATGAAAAGACTGCACAGCTCCTCCACATTCAACTCTCATGAGCTCAATAAGACACTGGAGCCCTAGTTGCGAGTAAAATCATCCAAGAAAACACATAAATGAACACATAGTGCGGCACCAAGGGGGCTACGTATACCACCATCCTGCATACGTCCACACAGTTGGTGGTACACACTTGTACTAAGAGACACGGAGTAGATGATTATTTCTATGCACCCAGAAAACAGAAATGATTTGCAATTTAGAGAATGTTTCTGCATTTATTCTTTTCGAAACTCACCCCGTCAGATTATTTTCCCATCGTATAATATTACAATTGCAATGCTGAAAAAATAGAGTATTTAAGTCCATCGGACAATATGCGCGTATAAAAGCAGATATCTAATTATTAGTTTGAGCAAGAGAGATGTTTGAGAGACAAGGCACGAAATCTTTACAAATATACAAAATGCTTCAAACACCATTCGAGTTCTATACTTTCATCATGCGATTCTCCCTTACACAAAAGTATCAGATCGGAAAAGTTTGGGACACATATCTCATACCTTGATACCTATATCCTTGAGTATCGTGATAGACACGAGAACTGCCGAAAGTCTAGAGAGACTGAGTTGCGTATATAATAGATTACGGGTGACAAAATAATCAAAACTTTCAAAAATAATTTTCCTAAGCATTTACTCCGCAAATTTTGGTGAGCATTCAAGGCTCTCAAGTTCGAATCTAAAAACTCATGTCCATTTTCTACTCATCATTGCATAATACTATTTGCCTCTAACTTCATATGCTACAATCTTCATATTTAGCAGCTGACAAGATGCAAAATAATACGAACCTTCGCTAATTGAATGAATTCCCTCTCCCAGCCTACTGCTCTTTTTGTTTCATCACTTTCTTTATCAATTGCATTGGTCACTGGATATGTTATTATGAACGCGGAAGCCTGCAATGGACAGACAACATTAATAAGTTTACTAGCCATTTGAAATGCAGAACTGATTTGACTAACTGTACAGCAAATACCTCTGAGTAATTGTTTCCTGAATAACCTCCTAAGGCAGTGCTAGGATCAAGTGGGGCCTTGAATGCACTCAAACATGACTCTGTAGATGTATAATGCTGAAAGAACCAGAAAGGAAAAATAATCAAAAATGGTGTCATTCAACGAAGAGAGTTGACATAATATGCTATTTGGAGACCAACATAATAATGTCTTTCCAAGCCTGTTAAGGAATTGCTCCATGATCCTTTATTAGGTCCAAATGACAACAAATACAGCACCATCATCGTTATTGTATGAAGTCAAAGATAGGAGAAATCTGTGGGCAGTGCAAACACCACTTATGTTTGAAATCTGCCAAGTAGTTGACTAGTTGCTGACCTCCTTCCCCCCTCCCTTGGCCTAGAATGCTGCAAAAGGCTCAATAAAGACCCTGGAATGATGATGTTGACGACGATAACTAGGTCGAATACGATTCATAGGCGCATAAGTTTCTCAGATGTAAAAGAAATCTAAAAGAAAGCATAAACCCATGACATAACATAAAGAAGGGTGACAGACCTGAAAACAGTAATCCACATGATCTACTCCACCCAAGTTGTCGAAATTGTCAGGGTTCATTTTGAAATACTGGCAAAAAAGGAAGATATTATTGTATGAAAATAGTAAAAATTGTGATTACGTGAACAGGCACCACACATAACAAGTCGCAGAGATAATTTCATCAACGATCAAAGTACAACTGGCTAAAATTCCTATGATACATCAGACATCAAGGTCATAGTTTTAACAGAATAACAAGTTCATTTAACTAAGACATCAACTACACCAAAAAAAATTTTGGGATATCAAATGTATTAAAACTACAATACTTTAGAACTATATAGAGACAACAAGCATCGTCTATAAGTCACAGTAGTACGATAATCTAATAAATAATATACATACCAAGTGTCACGGTACAAGGCATTCCAATATGGTAGTTAAATGTACCTCTAGAAACGTAAGTTAACTACAACAATCAAAATTAAGGGAAGGATGATGATGTCTATATCATAGCAGCAAATAAGCTATATATGATACTCCCAACACTCAAATTCAATTTGTCAGCGTATTGTGTGTTGAGCATGCGGACATTTCGAACCACCGCGACACCAACGCTTTATTGTAGCCAAGTCGAAACAACATAAAATACAAGTAGATCCATTAAAACTGTCTCGACCCGACCTGGTTTTTTAGATTCATCAACCCGTAAATCATGACTTGTGACCTGTAAACGACCCTAAACTTAAAAGTCAAGACGCGAGTACGCGGCCCGACTTATGAGTCAGATGAATTAACGGAAAATACAGAGTTAAAGCATAAGAAAATCAGTTTAAAAAAAACACTCATGCTAGTAATTTTAATACTTACGACTTATAAGTCATATATAAATACTAGTAACATATTAATGATTATAAAATAAATGTAGACGTGAAATATATTTCAAAAATTAATAATCTTAATGCTTATCATAAATCTGATTCAAATATGAATATCAATTAATCTGAAATATGAATTAGTTCAAGACTTTGGAGTAACTGATACTGCGTAGTCCGTATTAAGCTAGCAAAATAATTTTGACAAATGAATAAAATTTGGACCAGTTTTTATCCCTAGCCTAACCTGAATGACTAGACCTGTATGTGACCCAAACATGTATTGAATGACCCATACACTGACAGGATCCGTGTTCGCAAGACTCATGACAAGACCCACTTGATATTTTTTTACAAGTCCAGCTTCACGTAGCCGTATGACACTATGACATGATGTAAATTGTAATAAAACGACAATCCCAACTAATTATAGATAGCAAGATGTGGTACAAACAGTTAGAAGAAAAAAGGTAATAGTTGAACCGGAGACAACTTAATTGTTTAGTAACGTAGATAGTATTTTCCACTACTTACAAGTCAGGTCTTGCATAAAGGTGCATAAAGTGGTGGTGACAAACTCACTAAGATATATGCATGTCCTATGAAAGCAATCTTCACTCAGTGGACATCAGAATCTATCTAAATTGCACAAGCATCTCCAAAAAAAAGCATAGCCCAAAACAATAGCCCATGATTGATAGGTAATACTATAATTACCTGTAATATACTCTGTGTGGCACAATCATGACCGAGTGGTTTAAAGCATATGTCGCTTAAGGATACCATTGAACCAGAGACGTTAGCCCTAATCCCATCAACCTATCATGAGGACGTAAAGAAGGGCCAACAATGCAACGCAGTAAGTCCAACATTGCCATTAAACACAAATTAAACCCCTTGAGTAAAAGCAGTGCTTACCTTTTTCTGTATATCAAAAAGTAATTTTATGTTATCCTCCGTCAATATAGTTGGTGATATTGCCTCGCCTTTGTTTGGAACTGTAGCTATTATAAGCTGCAAAAGAAACAAAATCGAAATACAACTCCATCAATATAGTCTTGATAACCGAGAAACTTACTGCATGGAACTATATCACCTACCCACCATAAACCCTCCTGAATGTTTGGTTGGTTAAATGTGATCATAAATTCACAATTACAGTGTAGCACCTCTCATTCAGTGGAAAGGGAGAGAGTAGAGTGACAAATAAAGTCCTTGCATGCAACTCATAGATAGACACGCTATAATCACACGATGGTCAAATGTCCACTGAGCCTACCTGATAACCAATACGACAATATAATCCTTCTTTACATTGGACTGCTCATTTCAAGAAACCGAAACAGTGAAACTTTTTAATCTTTTTAACTATACATATACTCCTGTTTCAGTGTTGACCATTTTCTAAGTGCATAATTATAATTTGAACCATAAAATCAGTGAGGAATAATATGGTCATTTTGGCTTATGATTTTGGATGATAAGATAGTCAACTTAGATTTCTGATTGTCATATTACGCTGATTTCTAAATAAGAAAGATAAACAAATGACTAGAATGGAGAGAGTAACTCGAAGTCTTGTGTGAGACAGTCATAAAATTGGTGAATGTGTATAACGTATTTGTACGAGTTTTGTAAACAAATAAAAGTGCATTCTAGACCTATATATAAGTCACCACAAATTAGTTTTGCAATACAACTAATACTAGGATAGAAGTAAAATAAAGTTTAAAGAACAAAGCACGTGAGTATAATATTCTGATAGATACATAACCTGTTCAACTCTGTAAAATGGTGCCAGATGGCTATCAAAAAATTGTTTCTCATTTGCAGCCCTACTGCCAGGTCCAACCCAAAGCTGAAATGGACATAAGATTTCTACATCAAAAAAATGTGGAGTATAATCATGAAGATGTTCTAGACAAATATATGTAGGAAGTAATTCACCAAACAGCTTAAAAACCGACATTCAAACGACTGATCCTCAATGAACCAAACGATGAGAAGTCGAGAGTAGTTTTTTCTTTTCTTTTTTTATATGCCAACAATTTCATGGACCATATCTGGATGCCTACATATATATACATATATAGAAGCCTTCTGTTCTTAACATTCTTCAACTGATTTCATACGTGAATAAACATGAATATGTTACGTAGCTGGAAGATTTCCATTATGCACACAAAAGTATCAACAGAAAAATGAAAACTCCATGTAACAGAAAGGAAAAAGGAGTAGCACAAAGGGATACCTTTTCAGGCCGTGTCTCAACTTTGAAACGGATCAAACCTATACAGAGAACAAGTACAAAGGCCAAGGATAAAAAGAGAACAAGAGCAGGTCTCCTGGCTACCCACACCCCATATTTCCTGAAATAGATATCAAGAAAATAAGGCAACAAAATACGTCACCAATATCAAACAAAGAGATCACCTTGTTACATAGAGGATCAGACCACACCCTAGCGAGTTAAAGTAAAATATACCAACCTATAGAAGTTAGACATGTAATTTTGAACGACCGAAAGTTTTGCTTCGCCAGATAGACGTGCTTGATCAAACAGAATCTGACACATGAACACAGAAGATTGATACTTGCTGGAGAAATGGTTAATAAATGATATAGATCAAAACACTAGCATGACTACAGAAGAAATGATAAGCATTATGTATTCTTCTAAGAAGAAGAAGCCAGAACAACAGAAATTGATAAGAAGGCAAAGTGAGAAACTATTCAATGTTTCATGAGATCAGATAACTCAAGTTTCACATGGTGCAAGCATGATCGAATCCAGGTCATTGTATTAGTAAAAGTAATAGGCAACTAAAGGCCATGACATTGGGGGGGACAAAGAAGGCTGGACAGAGAACATGATCATACAAAGCATCTGAGTTTGAAGAGAAAGTATTTTATAGCTAATGCCATCTTTTGTATAAGGAAGTATAAGAAATCCAAAAAAAGCTTGGGAGTTGGACCATACCGGCAAAGGGAGGTCTCCATCTTTTGTATCGCTTGATTGCATTGTACCACCGCCAGTACTTGTCAACGGTTTTGTTCGTGAAACATCGCTTGTTTGCTTCTTCTGATGGATGAAACCCCATCCAAAAATTACAGAAACCAAAACAACAAACACCACCGCTACAGCAATATCACTGCATCTTGCCTGAGTCATCACAAGTAACGTTACTTTAGCATATCTGCATTTGAAACAATGGTCACATTTCCAATGAAAAAGTACATTGTGCCATAGAGTTTTTGAACTATTACAACCTTTACAGAACCCAATTTTACAGAACAAATGCTACTCTTAGTAGCAGAAGGAGGAGCAGAACTGGAGCAAGCTGGAGATGAAGGACAGTCACCACAAGAACAGCCCAGAGAAGTATCACTGCATGAATAAGCAGATACATTCATGGGCTGAATCCCTAAAGATTCAGGCACGATAGAGGTGAAATTTATTAAATAAGGTGAGCCAGGCACATTTGGACCCACTTGTCTTCCGATGAAAGTAAACCACCCTACAAAATCCGAGCAAGAGCGCGGTCAAGAAATTAGCACTCACATTTATATTGACAAGCTGCATAGAAATCCTAAAATAAAAGAAATTCACATCAGATACAACACCTTGAATTAAAGTATACATGTAGTTATGTACCTCATCTGAAATTTTACTCTCGTCCAAGAAATGGAAACTCACAAAATTTTAGCCATTGGTAAACATTAAAACCTCGCCAAATTTAGTATGCTGATAGATTAGAGTGTATATCAAAGGATAGTGATTGCCCTCGTATTATACACCAAAGATCATTATCTCCTCACTTCTCTCTCCCATGCACCATCTCCCAGCTCCCAGTTATACACCAAAATACCTCTATCTACTTAAACCGCAAAGATGCATTTTAGGGTGAGGTTTAACTTTTAAGCAGCAAATTACATTAAAACCTCGCCAAATTTAGTATGCTGATAGATTGGAGTGAATATCAAAGGATAGTGATTGCCCTCGTATTATACACCAAAGATCATTATCTCCTCGCTTCTCTCTCCCATGCACCATCTCCCAGCTCCCAGTTATACACCAAAATACCTCTATCTACTTAAACCGCAAAGACGCATTTTAGGGTGAGGTTTAACTTTTAAGCAGCAAAATACCTTTAAAATCATGAGCACCACCAGCAACAAATTCTATGGCACGAGTGTTCATTGTACCAAACTTCACTTCCTTGCAAGAGTCAAACAACCCTTCACCAAAAGCATCAGTTACATAAAATTCAATGCCATCCACGGTCGAAGTGTTATTAACCTACAACAGCAAAATATTAGGCCATGCACTTAACATTACATGCTAACCAACTACGGGCAAGGCTTGCAACATAGCTCATGTACTTGAAAGACGATAAAACTCATAGCAGCAAAGAAGGCATCTGAAAGAGCTGAGATATCCAGCTCAATGTATATCCATCCACCCTTTGTATTCAGTCTTCAGGACCTCAGCGGGTTATAAGGAATTGAAAACAGGTGATACATTTGAGTTCTTAAAAGTCCAATTGATACATTTGGGTTCAGTGAAGCAAAATAACTTTCTATGTTGTGCTTCCTTCAACATGTTTAAGCAATATTTGAGAGAATAACAAAAAAAAAAGGTCTATTATGGGGATTGACGTCACTGGATATCATTTTACTGCTCTTAGCCTCTTACTAACTAAAAATTGTTTCTCAGTGTCTTGACCGTTTCTGATTACTTAATTTCATCTTTCTCTTATAAAAAGAAATACCAGTAGAAGATAAATAGCACACAAAATCATACATACAGGCATAACTTAGGAGAGAAGGGAGGAGGCTGGAGGCATATTCCTTACCTTTTTAATAGACGTCACGTTGATGAACAAACTCTGATCGGGAGAGCAGGACATTTCACAAAAGAGATTTAAGAAATTTCTTAAGCAAGCTGGGCAGCCAACAAGAAAGGGAATCACCTGCAAACATCTCCATAAGTTGACGAACAAGAAAGGATAAAATCCAAAAACATAGGAAACGGAAGGGCACTATAAGAGTATAAGCATCATAATCCCTGCAGCATGATTATGGTAGACATCTCAATAAACGATGGCACCATAAAGGATAAAAAAGATTTGCAGTAATCAATTATTCAAACACATCGTGATAGTAATCAATTATTCAAACACAGATCCATATTGCAAGTTCCATGTTGGCCAATATCAGTTAGCTACAGCTACTTAAAATAAAGCATGACAAGTTGAGATGGTATGTGGTGATATAGTAGAATTCTTACTTGCTGGACTTGTGCCCGCAATGTGTCAAACTGTTTCTCTGTACAACAAACATCTCCAGTAATTGTGGGGCACAAACTTTGGATCTTTGATGAAAAGAGGGCATCAGGCTGTAAAATTTACAAGTCAAATACACTTGTTACCGACAAACCATACAAAAAGAAATGTGCTGCACAATAGACTACAAAAGCATGTTCCGCATCTAATATAACAGATGCCAATGCAGCATATGGGGTTAAGACAGTCAGAAGATGGATGGGTCACGTTTGCTTCTGAATGATTCAGCGGGAATGACTAAAGTAAGAGGCATAATTAGGTGATTTGGTAACACAGAATGAGCCTAATACCTTCACAGCAGGGGTGTTAAAAGGACAATTCAAAATTTTCCCGTCGCTTCTTGTGCCACATATATCATACATTGCACAAACACCTGGTCCATGTCTCACCCTAATGAACAAAAATATATTATTAAGCAATGTAGAAGAGATTGGGACAAGGAGTCTCATAGCTTTGCTAAGACGGTTACCGAAGGGTTCATTTATATTGAAGATGACTATAGGCTAAACACTCTTCCAGCAACTCGTACTGTTGGTAAAAGATGAGTTGCGCTACTCAATAGGTAATAAAGCTCATCACGACAAAAGTAAAGTGCTTATCCATCTACTTTCATCTTAACAACAAGAAGTAAATTTATATATATATATATATATATATATACTCCCTCTGTCCCAGTGAATTGTTAACGTTTCAATTTTGATACAAAAATTAATGCTAAAAATGAATTGAGTATAAAAATAAATATAAAGTAACTTTATACACAAAAGTCTATATAACATACTCACGTACATCGGTACATGTACATAATATAAGAGTTTTATAATCCACAAAGATATATGGATTAATTGTATCATGTATAGACCCTTAAATATCAAACGTTAACAATTGACTGGAACGGAGGTAGTATATAATTGCACAAAAATATGTCAAAAGCGTTATTTTAAACATACTGAAAAATCAAGTGCGGAAATTAAATTTGAAAGAGTGTTACTCCTAAAACTTAAAAAAAAAAAAAAAAAAAGAAAGAAAGAAAGAAAGGAAAACACAAAATGAAAATATAAACTCTTTCATTTCAATAAGTATCCATTTATACGGATATATCCATTTTATAAATAAAACAGATCAAGTGTCATCTCACTTATGCGTATAAGACAACTCTTTTGTTTTTCTCTATACGTTCTACTCTGTCTTACTCCTATTACTTAACACATTTTAAATTTAAAATGAAGAACTGTCCGTCTTAAACAGGAATTTGTGCTGTGTTGTCGTTTTGCATGGCTTTGTTTTCTCTACAACGACGTGACGTCGCAACTCATCTTCTTCAATAATTTATAAACGTACGTGTTAATTGGGTCCCTTCAATATCATCAATTTGTTACGAGTATAGTGTGTGACCATATCCTTCTCTTGTGCCTAATGGTCTACCCTTTTCCACGAACAAGCAAGGATAGCTTTGTTTTGTTCATGTCAAATTAGCTATTCATTTCAAAAATTTAATTTTATACGCGTTATATTAGGCGGGTCAATAAATTTGTTTAAAAAATTTCAGTTTACTTATTCAGTTACACATACAGATTTGTTATTTTTGTTTTCGTTGAAAAAGTACGGCTAAGGGCTAGGGAAAATCAATTTTCGACCTATTATTCATAATACTTTTATCTTAATCGCTAGGTCGATATATTACTCTAGACTTTTTATTGCATCCTTATTCAGTAAAATAAATATTGGGAAAAGAAAGAAGCAAACAAAATCATTTGAATGATGTAACCAAATGTAAGA
>JAUEKU010000001.1:428618-439054 GCA_032274805.1 Gypsophila paniculata
CAATAAATAATCTAATAAAAAAGTCAATCAAAATGTTCTCATTGGCTAGGGAGGACAATCAATTTGTCCTCCCGGAGAACCTTAGAATTTTTCCGGTTTTCTATGCATATGAATATGATTCAATCAATTTAAATAATCTATTTATCGATTTAACACCTAAGTAAACAAATACTCCTCAATCATTTGTTTATCAGAAATCGTTCATTTATTCGACGAAACTATACTCGGTGTTAAGGGTGTGGTTGACTCAGGCATCACCTAAATTTCGCAAATATTCATCCACCTGCCAGTACATTGGGGGGATTCGAACTTAGAACCTCGTCCACGATATCTCTATCCTAACCACTAAGCCAAGTATCTTCAATATTAAAATAATTAACATCTGAAATCATTAGTTCAAATCGACATATTTTTTCGCAATAAATTCAACTTTGCCATTTTAGTAAAAACGTAATATACCCCACAAAACACCACAAATTTTTATGTAAGACGGTTTATCCAGTGTTCTTGCAATGACCTCTGAAATTTTCTGAGCAAACGGACAGGTATTAGCATGGAATTGGATACATATTAAAGAAAACAAATGACAGAGCAACTGGGGTAGACCACTGCATGATTACAAGTTCTTTGTTTTTTTTGGCTAGACTAAAGAGACATGTGCCAAATTTGGATTGTGAAAATGGTGTTAAAGTGTTCACCAATGGGAGAATGAAATTGAGATAAATCATGATAATTTTGATGGAATAAAATTACATTATTTTAATTGTTGAACACTTTTGTTCACCCAATGAGTATAGTTTAAGGTGACCCACGTTTAAAGGTTTTAAAATGATTTTCTTAAGCGCTAATACGATCATTTTGAACTTTAAAGTGATCACTTTAATCACAAAAAATCTTTGTCATACACGTTCAACCTATATAACTAGACTTTTACTCATCCCACAAAACTCTTCCCGAATCAATCACTCCAAACACAAATTTTCATTTAAGACGGACTATTCGTTCTAAGCTTAAGACGGGTCAAGTACTCAGCATAGAGACAAAAGCTAAACGCATTGGAATTTGGAAAAATCAAAAGACTTGTCTAATTATCTTTTATGTGCAAGCGAAAAATACTGACCCGTTTTAAACTTAAAATGGATATATCCATTTACGGAGAGTGATTGCACTCCAAAAAAAAACCCCAATCATTTCACAATAAATTCAACTTTACACTC
This sequence comes from Gypsophila paniculata, assembly GCA_032274805.1. Taxonomy (NCBI): domain Eukaryota; kingdom Viridiplantae; phylum Streptophyta; class Magnoliopsida; order Caryophyllales; family Caryophyllaceae; genus Gypsophila; species Gypsophila paniculata. Next base: position 429,836 of record JAUEKU010000001.1, read on the forward strand.
ACCTTTTTCACCACAACTTTTGAATCAAATCAACTTTTTGATTAAAAAAATCCCCAAAAGCAATCAATATAACAATCATGACAACAATCATAAACCCTAATTCCCAAACCCTCGATCGAACCACGGAAGTGCGTCAATTCGAGGACACGAAACTCGGCGTGAAGGGCCTTGTGGATTCGGGCATCGCCCAAATCCCGCGGATATTCATCCACCCTCCCGAAAATAAAATCCCCGCTCCCTCGGGCCAGGAATCCGACCCGGTACCGGTGATAGACCTAAAGGGTACGGCCCGGGAGGAGGTGGTGGAGAAAGTTAGGGAAGCGTCGTCGAAATTCGGGTTTTTTCAAGTGGTTAATCATGGGGTGCCGGCGTCGGTACTGGACGGAATTGTGGGGAAAATTAGGGCGTTTCATGAGCTGCCTGCGGAGGTGAGGAAAGGGTATTATAATAGGGAGCCGAAGACGGGTTGTAATTATTTTTCGAATGTCGATTTGTTTGTTTCGAAAGCTGCTAGTTGGCGGGATACCCTTCAGTTGAGGTTGGGACCCAGCATTGTTGATGTCGACGCCATCCCTGCTATTTGCAGGTGAGGTTTTGGAGTCGTCTTTTTCGTGATTGATGTTTGTCGAAAAAATGTGTTTTTTTGAATTTTGTGTGATTTGAGTTTTGGCGGGAGGTGTAGAGGTAGTGTTTAGGAAAGGTAGGGATTTGAATTGGTTTAGGAATATGAGTACGAAAGACGAGGTAGAATTATTGCTCCGTATAGAGGAAATTTTGAATAAACGTAAAGAAAGGGAGGGAGTAGAGACTAGAGAGAGTCTTAGTTAGTTTGGCTATGAAATTCGACACTTTACTAGGGAGCGCCATGACACTCGAGGATGAGGATTACTGGATGAGTATGTGAATATGTATTCCATGCTCGACACTTATAAATCCGAGATTTGTCGTAGAAGAGATGAAAAAAAAGGAGAGCAAACTCTTATATGAAGCGGGTAGATAGTCGGGCTGATGAGTAGATGTAGAAGGCTAGTATTGTCCCTTAGTAGGCAATCCCTAGTTCTAAAAGTAGCGTCGGGTTTGTGTTAGATGATATCAGTGGATGTACCCGTAACTAGCCTAGTGGTATGTAGTTGATTGCTTACATCCCCTCACCCTAGGTCGGAGTTTGGAGCCTTTTAAGGCACTGAGGTAACGCAGTTGATGTTATTGTATGCTACGTTCCTCGGACATTTTAACTACTCTTACATGTCATGGTAGGTCACGAGACACTCACGGAGATCACTTGCATACTTCATTCTTAAACGGAGTAGTATCTATTTAAGAGGTTTTTCTCATCAAAGGGAATCAACGACTTTGTGTTGAGATACTTTTCAAGTAAACCCATCTCAGGAAACTATTAGAATTTGAGTAACATAGGTCATATGCTAATTAAGCTAAATGTTGGAGTAGAACAGTTTCGTTTGTTTCGTTACAGTCCTCAGGTTCGATCACTCGGAAAGTTTGATGGTATTTTAAACCCTTGTTTTGGCAGAAATGAGATTCTCGAGTGGGACAAGGAGCTGGTGAAGCTAGGAGAGCTACTCCTAGGATTGTTCTCCGAAGGACTAGGAACACGTGTTGACAGGCTGAAAGAGCTATCATGCTTGGAAGGGAGAGTCATGGTTGGCCACTACTATCCGTATTGCCCCGAGCCTGAGAAGACAGTCGGGATCGCATCCCACGCAGATCCTGGGATTTTCACAGTGCTCCTGCAGGATCAAGTTGGTGGGCTGCAGATCAAACATGATGGCAAGTGGATTGATGTGAAACCCATTCCTGGTGCACTTGTTATCAATGTCGGCGACTTGCTTCAGGTATGTAGTATGGTTAAAGTTTACGTTAATAAATTATCCTGAGAGATTTGAAATGTTCATCATGAAAACCCCACCTCGCCTAACCATCATCTACCAAAAGGACGATCTTACCTAAACCTTGCCTTTTTAAGTTTTAATCCGTCATAGACCTCGCGACATGTTTCTGACACAATACTGTGCCACAAGTTACTCACAATAATTTCTGCTTGATTGTTTAGCGTGTAAACGTTTCAAATTTCAAGTTGGAAACTCCTCGAAAACCTTCAAAACCCCATCTGACGATAACCTGTCTTGTTTGAACGTCTTTAGAAAACATGCTCTTTCGACACTTGTTATCTCACTTCTCTCCAAAAGTTACTTGACATTCAACCACATCTTTGCTGCTTGCCTGTGCATGACTGTTGATCTCAAGTCTTTCATTACTGGCACTGTTCCTTTTGTTTTTCAGTTTCTTCTGATCGAGCTCATCACTCTTTGGCATGCAGATTCTGTCCAACGGTAAATACACCAGTGTAGATCATCGAGTATATGCTAACCCTTTACAAGAACCACGAATCTCGATAGCTGTCTTCTTCAACCCAGGCAATCGGGAAAGCCTGTACGGGCCTTTGCCCGAGCTAGTATCACCTGAGCAGCCTGCACTTTACCGGGAATTTACACTTACGGAATTTCTTACGAGGTTCTTCACAAAGGAACTGGATAACAAGTCCCTAGTCAATTTCTTTCGCTTAGAAAGCGAATGACAAACTGGTTCAATGACAAGCAGATGTAGCACCTGGTTTGAGATTATGTAGCTGTGCTGTATGATTTATACTGTACAACTTATGTTAAATGCGGTGATATGTGTATTAACTATTTATACACACCATGAATACTGCAGATCAGACTGTAGTTCTTCATTTTCATTTGCAATAAGAGAGCCAATTTTGGTTCCCCTTTTCGCTCGACAATAATCAAAAGCAAATGACTTGCAATTTAAAGCTAAAGTCTAAAAGGTATGTCTAAAACACGGTTCACAATTAAACTCAAGGCTCACTTGTGCAGTAGCCATAAGACCTTGGCATCTTAAAGGTGCAACATATACACAAGGAGTCAAGGAGCAACAATCACTGTACAATGCTGTTGGAATTTTTACTTCTAATTCTTTCGTTATGGATATCCTTTGCCTATAGGAGCACAAATAATGATACCGTTGTGCACGTATAATGGGTAGAATGTAGCTAAAACGTGATCATTATAATGCTTCTTGTGACCATTATTGAGTAAAACATGATCACTTTTGGAGGTTTAAATAGTCATAATAAGCATTACAGCTGTCGCACGTTAAGCATTAAAGTGATCACATTTTCGTTGCATTTTTCCGTCTTACGTGTACAACGGTTTTATAGCGGAATCACTCATCCATGTGAATACTCGTAAACACCCGACTCAGAGTTAAAGGTCTGTTTAATTGAGCATTATTCAACAATGGTAATTTTACTGAGATTTTCGAAAAACTAACTTGCTTTCAAAAAGATTTCCTTAGCTACAACATGGTTACACGTCATGGAGTAATAATGGGTACCCCCTTACATGAAGGTCGAAACAATAAATAAAAAAAACATCTTCAAAATTCGCAGATGTGAAAGGATCGTTATATGTAACTCAAAAGCATCAAATGGGACCATCTCGTTTCCCATTGTATCTGGATCTTCTAATCATTAAAACTAAAAATGAACTTACTTGTATGAGAACTTTGTGTAATCTAACCATTTTCACATGGCACGAACTCCGTTGTCACCCCCTTCAATTCCAAAGGTTTCGAAACATTATGTGCCTCTACCTGAGTTGGTTTCTCTGAAACCTGCATCGTATCAGCAAATTAAAGCTTCAGAGCAAGCCAAGAAGGTTCTTCACAGAGTAGACAGAAGGCAAGTATGTCGACAACCAATTCAGATTGCAATTGTGATAAGTGCTAGACTAATCACTATAAGAGATATTTGTCTTCCATCCTATCATGGTGTAATTTATGCATACGACAAAAATAAATGAATATCATCCAAAGTGTAACTAGTAAGCGATGAGCGTGTAAAGCTTGCCATTAAGAAAACAAACTTCCATATTCATCATGAATGTGCTCATTATCTTTTTTTATAAGGTTAAACGGGGTGGATTAGAATTGTTCATTTGTAATCTAAACTACCGAGTATGCTGTGAGAAATTTTCTACCAGCCATTACAGATCAAACATAAGGACGAACAGCTGAGACAGTTTCTATATTATTTTTTAATTGTATAGAAAGAAAGCAAAAGCTAAATTTAATTTAAATCCACGAAAACAAAAAAACTGAGGTTACCTGCTGGGCACACTTGATCTTCCAGTTACGAAGACCAACTATATTCTTTGCATAAATGAAATTTACACAGCTTGTACATGCCAATATGTTTCAGATCTGCGCACATACATTTTCCTCCCACGATTGAAGTAACAAAACTTCATTTCTCCAAAGCTAGTAAAAGGAACATGAATCACAAAAAAATGGAGGTTAGTGTAATGTGAGATGATACTTTCTCAGCATGCTAGAATGATAACAGTAGGAACTTTAGAATATTACTCAAATCAGAAATCATACAATGTCAAACATATGATTCTTTTCAGCGATACTGGCAGCAGGGTGTGGCAGAAAAAGCTCATTTGCAAGCAGTTGGCCACCGTCGTCTCAAAATGATCTTGAAGCATGCTGTGCCTTCGCTGTTTCCTTTAGAATGGCACCAACAAATCCTGCCTGCTCAAGGCATTCAGCTCGGTGTAACGCATCTAAAAGAACAACACAAGTTTTCGAGTGGATGGCAAATCCATTTTGTCGAGCTTCTTCAAAAAGCATGTATGCATCCATAGCCCTGTTTGCCATGCTTAATCCCTCAATTGTAGCATTATAACACGCTGAATCCAGTTTGCCTCCTTTTTCTTTAAACTTCTTGAAAAGCGCGAAGGCTTCAGAAATATTACCAGCTCTTCCGAGGCCACAGATCATAGTAGTGTATGTCACTGCATTTGGCTCTAGCCCTTGTTTCTTCATGTCTTGGAGAAAAACAAACGCCTTGTTCAGTTTTTGAACCCGGCAAAGCCCATCAATGAGAATACTATAAGTGAAAGCGTTTGGAGTGCATTTCATGTCTTTCATCGACTGAAAGCAGACAAGGGCTTCACTGATTTCTTCTGCTTTGCACAGTGCATTAAGAAGACAATTCCATGTGTATACATTGGGTGTCAACCCGTTTTGCATCATTTCTTCCATAATTAGGTATGCCTCGTCAATTCTACCAACTTTGCCAAAACCATCAATAAGACTGCTATAAACAGTAACATTTAGCTTCATTCCGGTTGATTTCGCTTCTTCAAAGAGCATGTACGCTTCATCAAGTCTGTCAATCTTTGCAAGCCCATCAATAATAGCGCCATAAGTAACCACGGAGGATGCAATGCCTTTTGTTTTCATTTCTTCCAGTAACTGGTAAGCCTTGTTAACTTTACCCGACTTGCAGAATCCATCTATAACAATGTTGTAAGCACGAGTATCCAAAACATAACCTTGCTCCTTCATTGAGTAATATAATTTAGAAGTTTCACGTGCGAAGCCAGCCTTGCCAAGGCCATGAATCAGAATAGAATAACTCCGCACATCTGGAACAAACCCTCTTGTCTTGATTTCCTCAAACAGTGCTCTCCCTTTCTCCACTTCACCCGCTTTAAAGACACAGTCCATATAAGTATTAAGGAGTCTCAGGTCTGGAGAACAACCACTACGAATCATTTCTTTGTAGACTTTGTGACCATCGTTTGGCCGCCCAACATTGAAGAAGTTCTTTATAAGAGATGTGAAGACCACAGCATCCGGAACATGGCCAGAATCCAACATCTTCTCATAGAGTTTATAAGCATCGTCTACTTTACCATGGCGACCTAAGCCATCAATTAGGGTACAATATGTAAAAGCATCTGGGGTACAGAGTTTATGGTCCAGCTCTTCAAATATGGCACGAGCTTCATCAAGTTTACCAGCCTTACACAGACGATTGATCATAACATTTACTGTAGTAACACGAGGGAAGAGCCCAGCATCCTTCATGGCATCTCTCATTTTAAAAGCAGCGTCAACATTACCCACACTGCAAAGCATGTCTATAAGAATATTATACGTGGAAAGGTTCGGTGCTGCATCTTTCTTCATCTCGTCAAATAATTTAAGGGCCTCTTCCACATAGCCCTTCTTGCCAAGGCAAGTCAGAATGCAGTTATACGCAATCACATTTGGTATCGATCCTTTTTCCTTTTGCCTCTCAAGCAACATGTAGGCTTCTTCAAACTTTCCAGCAGAGCCATAACCCATTATCATCGTGCTATATGCATATGCACAAGGAACTTCCCGACCATCTTCCATCTGATTAAAGAGTTCTTCAGCTTCATCAAGTCTCTGAGCTTTGCACAACACTCCAATCATGCTGGTATATGTCACATCATCCGGCATAAAACCCTGTGCTTTCATTTCATGGAAAAATTTCCACGCCATATCCACCTTTCCCAGCTTCCCAAAACAGTCAATGCATACATTATAGAGAACTATATCTGGGACAAATCCGTTGCTTCTCATCTCATCTAGTAAAGAAAGAACAGGATCAACTCTCCCTTCACGAGCAAAAACTCGTATGACAGTTGTGAACAGATGCACATTAACTTCATAACCTAGCTCTTGCATTTGCTGTAAGAGAGCAAGCATGAGGTCTGGCTTTTTAACAGCAGAGAGAGCGCCAATAAGTGTCGTATATGCTGAAAAGGCAGGCCTAAACTTGAACTTCCTCATGATTTCAATAAACCGTTCAGCCTCATTCAACATCCGCGATTTAACACAACATAATACAAACTCAACACACGTGTCATTCGAAGGGCCAAAACCAACCAAACTCATTTCTTCCAAAATCTCTTCAAGATGCACAAAATTCTTGCTCCTAGCCATTACCATAAGCAGACTATTATATGCCTCCGGACAATGTACTTGGCTAGTGCCCTTTTCGGTCCAACGAAAATAGTTTATGGCTGTATTCACATCACTCAACTTCCTTAAGACGGCAATAACAAGCTCTTCTCGAGGCTTTTCATTAAAAGCAAGTAAAGCTCCTTCCGTGGACGGGCCCCAAGCCGTCTCTAAGATTCTACAGACTTCTTCTACACCTTGGTTTTGAACTAGCACATTTCTAGTGCTCCCTAGACCACCCGAACTAGGAGAGCTGAGACATTTTCCCTCAAAATCCCCGTCATGCAAAGATGAGAATTCCTTCCGAGTGACATAGCAAAGGCTACGCTTAAAGTAAAAATGAACGCTAACTGCAAAAACGTAGATAAGAATTACCAAACAGAAAATCGGGAAAATCACATAGGACGAGAAAACAAGCCCACATAACCACATTCTACACTAGTACACCATTGCCACGACACTAACATACACGAGTACATAGCTATACAACCTACTCACATAACGTAACAAAGATATAGAAAAAGTTGCTCCAAAACTGCAAGGAAAAGTTGGATAAGAATGTCATAACATCACAGGTTCTCAGTATAACACCGCTATACGCGGTACAACCAAGCCATCATTTCATCAATAAAGTTGTAATAACATCAAACCAGTCCTTTATATGCATAAAACAATCTCATTTGAGAATTTACATAGGTTTTTAACAAAGAGGCATTCTTTCGAGTAAACACGCAAACAAGAGTGTCGTACCCTCACAGGTTATCACTATGACACCGTTATATGCGGTACAAGTACAATCAAGCCATCATTTCATGTTGTATAACGTCAAAATGTCCCGTACAACTGTCTCATTTCAAGCAAACAGTAACACAAACACGAGTCCATTTTCAATTTCTGAAACTAATTCACAAGTTCCCTAATACCTAATGTCATAATCACAGTAATCTCTACTACTGTTTCGGAACCATTAAACCACGTAAATAATAAAAAAACCACAACATAACAGTAATCAGACGGAATAATTCGATGTTCGTGACAAAATAACAAGACATTCATAATATACATACCTCGCGAACGACATAACATGGCCATTATTCAATGTACGATCAGCTAGCTACTGCACTCTGCATATACGATACGAAAACGATACGAACAATCAATTCATCAAATCAAATAAATCAATGAATAACAAGAGATATTGAAACAATGAAAGCTGAACTCACAATTGCAGCAAAAAATAATCAAGGATTAAATTGCATTTGTTATTTCAATTGCAATTGAAACTAATTAGATGATTTGGACAGTTGAATTGATGAATTATCGGCTCTAATTGTGTTGTTTCGGGAGATTTATATCTTCGAATTAATCAATTTTTTTGAGTTCAATTTTCTAGGGTTTTGCTGTAATTCCCAATTTTTCAATGAGTTTCATCACTGTAGAGATTAAGAATTAAAATTTTTTTAAGGACCTTACTTCCTTTTCTATTAGACCTTCAAAAATTTGTCATAACTCATATGAGACGGTTTCATACGATATTTAAGATTCTTATGATCTCACGAGAATAATACTCTGTATTATTGTGAGACATTCCTGCGTGTTTTTGGAAACTTTTTAATGTTTATGGGAGGCGAGCGTCCCCTATCAGCCCCCTAATTCCGTCCCTATTCAAATATATTTTACTCACTTCATCTAGTTAATTGGTATTGCGTATCTTTTAACTTTTTACGTAAGTGATATTTGAAATATACGGAGTAGTGTTAAAAAAGAACAAATAAATATATAAAGTAAATAACATTTAATTAGGACAAAAAATATCTAATTCAAACAATGTCTATATGACTATATCCAAGTCATATCGAGTCCGAACTCCGACATGATCCCAATCATGGTTTTACTCATAGAAGTCGCTACAACCGTAACTAAAGGTCATTTCCGACCAGATCACAGCAGATTACCAAGATCAAGTCCGACAACAAATTTCGAGATTATGACTCGTAGGCTGTAGAAATCCGAAATTAGTAAGAAAACAATGGCACTACGTTTTGTTGTCTAAACACAAAACCATTCAAAAGAACAATTCAGAAAGTGGGAATTTAATAAAAAAAAAGGGTTTAATTATGTGCACAAACTGAAGTCAAAACACTATGAAAATCAATCAAGATTATTACGAAAGAAAAACCGGTTTCGAGAATCTAAAAACACTCGGGTTAGTTGGGTACTACTCGTATCTACAAAGTTCACGGTAGTGTCTATGCACCATTTTCATTGATAGGAGTACTAGACCCACTTCGCCTCGAGCTAGAATGGCCAGTAATGGTCCGACCCATGAACCTGCCTGCTTTGCTAAGACCGCTT
>JAUEKU010000001.1:469021-484128 GCA_032274805.1 Gypsophila paniculata
TTTCGACCCAAAAATAGCGGGTCATTTCGGGTCGGGTCACTTCGGGTCGGAGGCTTATGCGGGTCGGGTCTTGACCCAAAAAAAACGGGTCGGGTCGGGTCGGGTTTGCGGGTCGGGTCGAAATTTGACAGGTCTAGTTATTATCATTAAAGTTGAAAGAATGAGTTATTTTTGGAAAAACTTCAACAACCTTGGATTATTTTTGTTAAATTTGCCTAAATCAGATTATCAAAGGGTAAAAGAACAAGTCTTGTGAACATTTACTATCAAAAAAATGAAACCGATAATGAATAAAAAAGAAAATGGGTTTTCACATTTAGATCGGTTTTTTCTTTCTTTTTTGATTTTGTGCAAAAAATAGGAAGAAAAGAAAAGGTTAGAAAAGAAAAGAAAAAGAGAAAAACGTGAGAGTGTACAAAAAGAAAAGCAAAAAAAAGAAAAAGCAAAAAAGAAAAAAAAAAGCACAACAAATATTTACAACCTCACCACATCATTTCACTCATGTGAGAATTCTTAACTCTTCTTCACTCTCTACAACAAATATAACCCAATTATTATTATTATTATTATTATTATTATTATTAATAAAATAATAAATTAATAGTAATAATACTCCGTAATTATTATATTGCTAATTTTAAGTGATGAAAGTTGAGTAATTTACTTGCTAAAATTTCATTAATTTTCCTAAAATAAAATTAACTAAATGGGTTCAGAGCAGAACAGATTTCCTCTACCAGAAAGGGTATAAATTTCTTAATTTGATTGTAATTGTTATTATTTTTGGTTAATTAGATCTATAAATTTTAACTTTTACATTATTATTATTTTTGCCCATTTTATCTTGTATTTTTGTTCATATTTAGATCTGAGTATTTTTTTTACCCATTGTGATTTTTTCACTGGATCTGCTGTTTTTTCTGTTTTAATTTAGTAAAGTTTTGATTTTGATTACTGGGTATGTGTTAATTTGTCCAGTGATACCGTCTCACACCGTGACAAAATCTAAATAAAAAAAGTAACTAGCTTTTAACGTGAGAGGTAAAAAAGTAACTACCTTTTAATGTGGAGGTAGGTTTATTGAGACACGGTCGCACGTGAGAATTTGGGGTTTTATTTTGTGATTGATGTAGTTGTAGTAGGAAATAATTAAATAATTAAATAAAATTAAATTAGAGTATGTTTGAAAGTGGATAATGATGTGACTGTTAAGACAAATTATTGGTGATGTGATTTAAGAAATGAAAGGAACTTAATTGTTGACTAGTAGTGTATTTAATTGGGCAAATTCTTGTTTAAGACGATTATATCGGTCTTAAACATGAAACGGGTCAAATATAGTAACTAAGGGACTAACGTCTTCGATTGCGTTTTGTGATATTCTTTGTTGGCAATTATGTTGGGTGAAGTTGATGGTTTGATTAGTTTAGCTAGAAAATGACATCAGTTCATGTCAATCAAATTGAAATTGATGATTTTTCTTATTATTATTAAATAGTGAAACAATGATCGACTTAATTTCAGTTTAGTTCAATTCAGCTCTTTTCAATGTAACTTTGTTTCTAACTTTAGTCTAGTTCTGTTCAGTCAATTTCAGTCCAAAAAAACACGGGTCTAAGTCAGCTTTGTTATTTATTCTTGCTTTTTTTTGGGAGCAATTTTTAGTGCTTTTATTGGGACTTCTTGCTATCACGGTATTAGAAAGCATAGTTAAGACTTAAGAGTAGAATTTGTCATTGTGTCGTATTTCTTGTAAAGTGTAATTCCAAATTTCGAGCACAACAATGGCATAATCCTAGCTCACGTCAAGGTAAGGAGGGTCACACTTACCAGTCTTACTTGTGTGATTTGTTACAAAGAGGTTGTTTAGAGGCGATCCATACTGAAAATTTTACAAACCTTCATAACATAAGAAGCGCAGACATTTCCGAGAGTCCTTATGATTTATTCTATCGATATTCCTAAGTTAAGGAGTTGTGAGTATTTAACTGGGCATTGGAAATGTGAAATGTCGGATTTCTAATATTGATGCTTAATTTCATGCTCAGCGTAAGAAGTGGAGTGGATGTTGGGGTGGACTCCCTTGTTTTCGAGTGCAGAAGAATAACAAACGTATCGTGCCTGCATCTCGTGCACCAGATGGTAACACTGCTGCAAATCAGTCAAATGGAGCACAGGGTGTTGGGAATCAAGCAACGTCATTGCCGCCACACCTTCTAGCTCCGCCTTCGTCTCCTGCATCCTTCAGCAATTCTGCTCTTCCTTCTACAGCTCAATCACCTAGTTGCCACCTTTCGTTATCTGCCAACTCTCCTGGCGGCCCTTCCAACACCATGTACGCAACTGGGCCGTATGCTCATGAGACGCAACTAGTTACTCCTCCCGTCTTCTCAACCTTCACGACCGAGCCCTCGACTGCTCCTTTGACCCCTCCACCAGAGCTAGCTCACCTCACGACACCCTCTTCTCCTGACGTTCCTTATGCGCAGTTCCTTTCATCTACAGCAGATCTTAAATGTGCTGGGAAGATCAATTACATGGGTTCAAACGGTCTCCAAAACTCGTATCCATATTCACCGGAAAGTCCTGCAAGTTGTTTTAGGTCACCCATTTCAAGGACTCCTGGTGAATGCACTTCTCCTTGGGACTCGTCCAATTCTCCAAAGACTGTAAACTACCCAAGAGACAGTTCAGGATTGCTTGCTGCGAATGGCACTAAATCCCACGATTCGAACTTTTTCTGTCCTGCAACATTTGCTCAGTTCTATGTCGACCAACCCCACTCTGTGGGACGACTCAGTGTTTCGAAGGACTCGGATGTTCATCCAAACGGCGGAACTATGAATCAGAGCAAGCAGAACAAGAGCAGCAAGCAAGATGTTGAGGAGGTTGAAGCGTACAGGGCCTCCTTTGGCTTTAGCGCAGATGAAATGATCACCACTTCTCAATATGTTGAAATCTCAGATGTTATGGACGATTCATTCACAATGAATCCCTGCACTTCGACGAAGGCACAAGTTGAAGAAACTCCATTGCTGGGATGGGGACATGGAGGATCGAGGTCAAGAAAGACGGGGAGCAATTCACCTGGTGAAAAGTACGCAAAATCAGGGTCAGATGTCAATGGCACTGGCTTACAGAAAATTAGCTCATTGATTCATTCTGAAGGTGAGTTGTTATGGCTTGTTATTAATATAGTTGTGAATATGTGCATTCCATATACTTTGCCCTTCCTACTACTATGCTCCATGGATCCAGTGATTGTGTGTTTCACATCAGCTTTCGACAGTCGGTAAAAGACGTTGAGTGTCTAGGTTAGGCTTGAAGCTATGCCCTCTATCTGCTGTTTATGATGAAAGGATGGTAGGAGTGTACATAGGACTATTTTTTTTCAACTAATCAATCGTTGAGATACTTGGGTTAGTGATTTGACTTAGCTTCATGGTATATCTCTCCACTCTCGTCTTACTGTTGACCATTGTTTGTTGGTATTTCATGTCAAGGAAACTACGACCAGTTTGCTAGTAATTCTAATTTATATAGCCACTTTTCGATGCTGGGTGCTTTTGTATGATTTTAGCGATAGTAATACTATTTGCCTTTTGAAATCTTTTTTATGTTGGTCTGATTTAACGTTCTTTCCATCATGTGACTTAGATGAGCGCCCTGGGAATGGCTCTAGCCAGAGTACCCCAAGGAATATCATACGGACAGATGAAGATGATATATTTGCTAGCATGGGTAAAATAAGAAAAAACAGGAAGTTTCAGATGGGTCAATCGTGCTCGGATGCTGAGATAGAGTATAGGCGAGGCCGGAGCCTACGAGAATGTAGAGACCTCTCATGGCATTAGTCATTTGTTTGACGTATTCTCTCTAGGTGGCCAAGCCTACAATTTCCTAACCCTAGACTGTGACGCTGGCTTTCGAACTTTTATGTAACAGGCAAAACAGGTCTAACCTAACTCAGCTTCGCCTCACTCAAGCGGCTCACGTAATGTTGGGGCATTGTCAATAGGGATTGGTGTGGCTTTTGTAAGTTGATGTGTCATGCCTCTCTACTAAGGGTTGTCGGCTTGTGACTTATGTCTCTGGTTGTCTTTTCTCTTTTTTATTTTTATTTTTGCGCGGGGTTCTGTAGCGGGTTGTTGAAAAGGCATCAGGCTTGTTTTTAGCTTAGTTCCTGTCATTGGTGGGCGTCTATAATCTATACTATCATTATCAACGCCGGAATATATCGTGCTACTGTGTAATATCGTATGTAATCAAAGTTTCTTCAAGTTACCTTCCGAAGGTCCTTATCGACTGACATTGTGACCACCCAATTTTATCCAGTAGCCTGCCTGTTTGTTCAGTTTTCAGACTACATCCTAAAGCCACTGTTAAATAGTTTTGTTTATCGCAGGCGAATCTAGCTAATCCAATGATTTTAGCACTGGTAGCCGTCCATTTTTGGGTATTTTTTGTGCTCTGCTTTTATTACGACCTATGTTCAGCTATTTGGTTTTTGTTTACATAGGCTGCTGTCCGATTGGTAGACAAAAATTGATGATCTCAGGGAGTGCAGATCCATGATAGGCGTAAAACCTGATTACCTTCATTTTAATGAACTGGAGACAATTAAGGCGTTACTAGCCTTTTGTACGATTTATTGATGTATTTCTAGAGGGTTTTCTTAGCCAGCTTTTTCTCGCAAGCTTCCGCAAGTTATGACATTAGGGGATGTCTGTGATGGGAAGACAGAAACAACCAATGCAAGGGGATAAACTTAAGCACTGATTCAAAAGGTGAAACAAGGGGTTTTGTATACGCCTCAAATTTTGCTCTCTTGCTTGCCTGAAGACTGATCTCCAATCCACTGGCCAGAGTTTGCGGAATGTTTGAATTGCGATTCCCATGCTAATGAGAAGTGAAAACATGTGTTCCCATTTCGACAGGGAGTAGAAGAGAACAATATCGAGAACTTCACATTGGGTGTAAAGATTCAAAGAAACCGAGCTTAACAAAACAAAGCCAAAAAAAAAAAAAGGTAGAAAAATAGTACTTCATGGAAAAACTAAACTTAAAACTACTAAAATGATTGGCCCTATTTTTAAAACTTAATTCGAGTTGGGGTGAACAGAACTAAATTTATCTACACCAATCAACACATGCTTCATAAACACACGCGATCATGCAACTTTATCAAAGAGTGATATTTGCTCAATGACGGGAAAAAATTGTTTTACCCTCTCAAACTGTCATTCCCTGATTTTGGAAGGTAAAATTTAGACCAGTAAATCACAACATTAAGAATTATATCATCCGATACAAATGCAGCTTCAACTCCCAGAAACCGGAGAGGATTCTTACCCACTCTGCGCTATCTTGTATTTGGAAAGCTAAGGGATAGTCAATGATAACATGTTCAACTCAACAATTCCTGAATGATGGACTTCTTGGGTTTTTGATCATATTTAAATTCTCTGGTTTTTTTTCCTCTATGCAATTGAACCTTGGTGTTGCAAAGCAGCCAAAACAAGTAGCAATAGAGCAAAAAAAATAAAGGAGCACAAAAGACGTCAAAACATCCAACGGTTGCCAAGTAACAACACCAAAACACAATTAACAAATACCATTTCAATTTGCCCACCTCGTCAAAGTTCTGCAACTCATGATCGGAGTAGATAGAATTCACCCTCCATGTTAGGCTTTCAAGACCTAACCTTCAAGATATTTGAGGTGAAAAAATTTTGGTTTGGCCAAATTTTTTTGAAGATGATTTTGCTTCACATATCCCAAAGCTCCTCAAGGATGGTAAAAAACACGGCCATCCAGATTTCAAGGGAGCTGAACTGAATATCCAGTGATCAAAGCAACACATTTGCAACCGATTCAGCAGAAACGTTATCTTAGTTGGGTGACAAAAGTCGGGTAACATTTGTCGACTACCTCACGGACACCTGCCTATAGCCGCTAGAAGGGAGATCACATCTCCATTGCCTTGTTTCTGTGTTGAAATCGCAACAAAAATGTTTCCAAAATGGCTGTAATAATCAAATTAGTTCAATCTTAACAGAAGCTTTGGAGTTTTCTCCTAATAAATAAATTAATTAGAAGGGGTGAACATACAAATGCATCTTGTTTTTACAGAAAATGGCAACAAAAATACAATGCAAGATTAAGATACAATTAGGAAAGAAAGAAACCCTGGGAAGGTTCTACCGGACTACTGTTAGTCTGCAACCAGCTCAAACAGGTAGATCGTCACTCGGAATATTTCGACAGGATTCTCCAATACCTGGAGCAAGAAGGATTTAGGTGTATAGCACGAAGAACCCAATCCTGTGGGTCGCCATAGGCATCCTGGCCTGTGGTAGGTTCAGACCCATGTTGCCCTAGCAAATGCATTTGAAAGTACAGTTCCGCAGGTCTCATCCCTGGAAAAACGATCTCTGGGTTACAACTAACATTAAATACTCTTTAAATAACACAGTAGGATACTAGTCCTTGCATAGAGTATATGGGACATAAGATCACTCAAAAGCCATAAAATAGTGTTACAGTCATTGCAGCACCACAGCAGTAGAACTATCCTTATTATCAGTCTGACTCATTCCAAAGTCCAAACCCATCAAGTGAATGGAGGGAAGGTACACTCATATAGATGTGGTCCTACCCACTAAACGATCTTCTATAAAATTCGTAATGGGTTTTGTTGATAATATGATTACCGAAGAGGGTGAAAAAAATAGAGGAAAAGGGATGTGAGTTGGCGGAAGTGCATGCATGCTTTCTGAATTTGCTTAAGATATAAGGATGATCTAAAGGCGTTGACCATGCAAGCCTGGAAGACGGTGGACATCCCAATTTCATACCCCATAAAACAGAATAGACCAAAAGTCCATCAACTTCAAAAAACCTAGCTCCTAGATTTACATATTTTACAATGTAATAAAGACCAGCATCAAATTGCACATCCTAGAAAATGTAAAGAGTGGAAACAATCTAGTCATCAAATACTCAGTCCGTTCGGATTTTTTTCGTTAAAAATTCAGTACGTTTCTTTGATACTTTACCATAAAAAACGACAAATATTAAGAAGTCTTTGGGTACATAAAAAACCATTCTCCATTTTCTCTACTAAACCTACTTTTGAGTATTGAGTATTTAAGTCATTTGCATTGAAGATAGTTTCTCAAAAAGGTAATAGGAAGGCATCAAAGAAACATTAGCAAATAAGAAACTGAAAAAATATCAAAGTAACAAAAGGAGCATACCTTTCATAGTAAAGATACTAAAAGTAGTTTAGTCTTCCGCGAGAGCATTATTTTAATCTGAGTTACCAAACCCGCTCAACTCTATTTGATCGTAAATTAGTTCGCGCGTATTCATATCATAGCGTGTACTAAACTCTATGTATAACATACTATGTTATAGTATTCGATATTTCGCATTGCTATCGATATTAAACTAGAAATAGTAAGCCAGGTTTTCGACACGTTAGAACCTGTTACTTGCTCTTTTTGATGTATTCGACACATGTCCATGTCCAAGAGTCGGACTGTATATTTAATGAAAATCATCAACCTTTTGGCTTAATGTAGTGCGAGAGTGTTATACCACAAAAGTATGTAAGGTCATATGAAGTGATGAAAAAGTCTTGTTTCTATCAGTCACAAGTTTAGATTCCATGCAAAATACATGGTTTGATAAAGTCTAATAAACTAGTGTATTTTAGCTATAAACATTTTTTAACATAATCTAGGACAATTGAGGATGTATCAAAAACTTTAGTCTTACAATTTTTTAAATGTATTTCTATAATACTTGTACATATGAAATACTAAACTTATTACGTTTATTTCCAGATTTGTTACTCCCTCCATTCATCTCATTTCCCTACATATCCCTTTTGCACATATGTCGAGATACGATGTAACATTGATATCTATAGTTCTACATTATAAAAAAAAAATATAAATTTTTTGATATTTGTGTTGTGCTCATAAACACAAATCAAACAAAACACCGAAAGACTACATTCGCTCTTATATATTGTGAAGAATTCCGAAAAATTCTCTAGTTCACATATAGTGTGAAAAAAAATGTAGTAGAATGAAATGAATGGAGTGAGTACGGAATTTTCTTATTGTCTTCCTCATGCTTCAAAGTTGAATCTGGTTCACTTCATTAGTATTTAATTTTAACAGTCAACTTCACAATGTTTATAGCTAAGAATCTCATTAACAATTATGCATGTACTTTCCATAGTTTATTAGTAGCACTACCCCTTTAAAAGTACTGCGTTTACGAAGTAAATCCCTCCACCCTACAACTTCATTTGTTACAATTTTACTCGTATGCATATACATATGGAGTAAGCACACTATATTTTTAGTAAATATGAAGTATTGGATAATGGATATGAGGTTTGTAGACAAATGATTTGTATTCTTCTCCTAAATCATTAAAGAGATTTCGTGAAAAACTTTTAATGTTAGAGCGCCACTTTTTATTGTGGTTTAATTGTGGTATTTTATTTTTCATTATAAAGAGCATAGCGGGTAATTCTACGCAATAAAGAGGACAAAATATTGGAAATCAATATTTTTCACATTTTTCGACCAAGATTTTCTATATGTTTTCTTTAAATCATAAATTATACTTAGTGTTGTCTTTATTACATTGTATATAGTAAATAGGTTCGCCATAAGGCCTAAAACAGTACTTCCTTTTCCCTTTTCACTTCTTGCCGTTTAGATATGCGGAAGAATACACGGAAATTAGCCTTCTTGCTATTTTAGATCAAAATACAAGATCACTCTTCTCACACACGTCTACATTCCAATTATTAGATTGCCCTTTAAAAGGATAAGAGGGGATACTAGACAATAAAAAGAAGCAAATGAAACTTAATTCATAATGTACATCTCACATTTCCCGACAGGATAAAATCAACATGCCTACAACTACAGAGCTCGAAACAGGATACAGACAAATGCACAACATAATAGATCAAGAGAAAGATTTGATTACACAGCTGATACCTGATGACCAAGAGGACCATTCATGGCAGAGGCTTCTTTCCCACTTCGCCTTCGATCCAAGGCTTGCCTCTGCTTGAGCAAGCAAATGATAAGCATATGGCAACTGGATCGATGAAACCTCTAGTGCTTTCTTAAGACTCCTTATACCCGTTGATATATACTGAGGGTCACCTTGTCTTTTTGCAAACTCCATGCAGATGACACCTGAAATCATAATACATTATGGCGAAAGCAAAAAGGGTAACAGTGTAACAAGGAGCAAAGTCGATATGATTGAACACTGCAGGTTAGCTTCTAAGTCATAACAGGAAGTGCCACAGCCTCTGAAATCATGTTTAGTACAGCTCGTAAGAAATACAGGTGCTGAGGGTCATCCGCATCAAAATAGGCAATCGTGTACATATATGGCAGGGTCCTGAATTAATTATTTTGGCATACGGACATGAGTATAAAAAAACTGGACAGATCTTAAGAAACTAAATCATAGTCAAAATTGTCATCATAAAGTACAAGTTTACATAAGGAAATACAACTGCTGATGTCATCCGCACCAAAATAAGTAAAATCACACATTGGGCAGGGTCCTGAATTATTTATTTAAGCACTGACGGCAAAAGAATTTAAAAAATTTAAGAAGCTGAATCACAAAGTTGGTCAGTTTATAAAATGCAACCTCAAAATTAAAAAAATATACCATGGCACAGAAAGAAGCAGCTCTCAGAAGGTGCTAATGAACAAGTTTCAGCAAGGAATTCCACTGCATGCAGGAAGTCCTGAGCTTGTTGAAAAATTAATCCACAGAAAAAATTGTAGACAGCCAACCACGTGTTCCAAGATCCTTTGGACTCTATAATACCGTCTTTGAAGCCTGAATCTGAAGTAGCGACACCATTTTGGGGTATATATAGCGATTCAATCATTTTTAGACTTATCCAACCAATAGGATGATGGCTTTTAAGCTTCAGACACTGCAAATACTCTTCACTAAGACTTGTATAATTATCTTCAGCAGCATGAGCGCGACATAATTGCAAATGGGCAGAAAAGATACAGGAATCAGGAAGTGAAAGATTCGATGCTTCCTTTGCATAAGACACACACTTTGAAACATCTCCATCAAGCAAACAAATTTCTGAGGAACAAAGAAGCAGCTGGAACCTCCTATATCTGTCAAATATGGTCTCTAAACATAATTGATTGATCAAGGCAGTAGAAATCATCCGCTTGAGCACATTGGTAAGATGTTGTGGATATTTTCTTCGCCGTGATTTTTGAAAAAGACTAAGTATTAAGAAGTAACGAGCATTAGGGTTCCATGGCTCCAGCCGAAACCATCTGCAAACGAATTACATAACCATCAGATAACATGGTGGAAGTGGACGTGGTATCACGAACCAGAGCAAAGCGGATCAAAGGTCCACAACAAACATGTTACTATAGATGGCAAAACGGATAAGAAAATTCTAATTTCTTGCATCATTACAAAAGAACTTCCACCATAAAACAAAATTAATAGAAAACTTGCCAGCTGCCATAATTACAGAGTAAGGACTCAGAACATTAGTAATTAATCTCAATAAGTAGAGATCAAAATTACAATGTCCCAGAGAGAAGAGACGCCATGATGAGGAATCGCATCATATGAATATAAAAGGATTAAAAGCAATTAAGAAAGCATTCTTGTCCCTACTTGCAGTGTTCCTGAACATGATTCATTACTTTGAAAAGATAGAGTTAAGAAAGAACACTACTTTTGTTTTTCCTATTTCGGCTTTGGAAGTATCCATTTGCTAGGAATCTAGGAACCAATTGTTTCTGAGTCATAAGAAACTAGAAACACAATCAATCATGTAGCACAAAATTTGTCCCAGTTTGGCCTAGTTTTATAAACAGTGTTAGAGCTTTTCTAAAGGTGGTTTGTGAGAAAAAGACCTGAAAAAATCAAATTAGTTAATACTTAATAGTCAGTTTTTGACTTGTGAAAAACTGTTTGGACTCGCCAAAACGTGTCCACAACAAATGGATCCTTTGAAGTAGTATACCTTTGCATTATCGCAATCACAGATGGATCCTGGGCTCTTTGATATTTACATGTAGAAATAGAGTACTCCATTTTACAGGAGGCAGTGGCATCACAAGCAACAGCTTCCGCACCAATAACATCACATGCAGATCTGAAATCTTGTTTTATAGAGTCAAGATGACCCACAGAGCAACACCTCCTTATAACATGGCTGTTATCCCATTGTTCACGACATAACAAGAGATATCCGAGCATGTTTCTGCAAGAAGCTAACATTTAGATGAAATGGAATTATGGAATAAAAAGCAGGACCAAGTTTAAACAGATATGCAAACAGAAAAAAGGCCCCATACGAGCCAGATAAGTTTTTAATGGAGACTAGACAGTTCCCTGAATCAATATAAAGCAAGATAAACATACCTTAAAGAGCTACAACAGGGGTACAAATGCAAAGCCTTTCTGAGATGGTCAATAGCACTTTGTATATTGAGGTAACTTCCCGATATATTTCTGATCTACATCAAAATCAGTAATACACCAGTTAAGTGAACACAGAGATTTAAGCAAATAGATTTACAAAAATAGCAGCAGCTTATATTGCAAGACATACCAGTTTACCAAGTGCAATTAGAAGATGCATTTCAATCGTCTCTTCCATTGATGAAAGTGAGGCACGACTACTTGAGACTACAGCTTGTAGTTGATTGGTACCATCGACGGCAGCTACTGCGGATACAATAAAGCTAATTTTTGCACTCTGGAGCATCTCCCTAGGCATTTTTATAATACTATTGATAGCTGTTCCTGCCCCAGAAATAGAGTATAAAAGAGAAGAGATTAAACAAATGGCTGTAGTTGCAGAAGATATCTTGCTGGTAGGAATACATGTAGCCAGATCCCTAGCAGCAGACAAGGCTAGATCATTGTTGCCGAGATTCCATAAAGATACAGCATATACTTGCAGGCCTTCCATGGTAAGCAAACCTAAAATCATCAACAGATATCAACCTAAAATTATCAGCATATAATCAACAAAACAAAGCAGTGACTCAACTTCAGGGCAAATAATCAACAAATAAGAAACAATTCCAATGGTACATTTAAGAGCAAGGTAACAAGGTAAAAAAAAAAGAGCAAGATAGCTACCCACAGAGCAATACAGAATGGCACATTTAAGACAACACAAACCTCTTTCCTTCAAATGTTCCAATTCTCTCACAGCAGCCAGTGCATTACCCACCTGCAATGAAAGTGATCATCAATACACTATGCATAGAAAGCAATTTTTTGAATGCATCAAAAGTGTGTACATAAGATGCAATAGATTCTTGTAACTTCAAGTTTTGAGAACAAATATATAGATCCTATAGGGTAAAAGTATAGGAAACATATTATGAAGTTCAAATTATTAAATGAACTTCAATCCAGCGAAATTATTAGATGATAACATCCAATTAGTTATGGACTTATGGCAATAATTATACTAAACATAGGACTATTAGGAGTGACTTATGGTGGGAGAAAATGTTTATTTAGAGAAGAAATTATAACGACATCTCAGTAATTATTACTTCGAATATTCTTCCCTTCCCGAATACAAAGTATCTATTTCTGATAATATTGAAACCAAGGACCAGCTACACCTACTTTAGTATACAAAGTATTGATATCATGATTTATTGGTTTGCATTGTAGTTTAAATTTCATGTCTACAGCTAGGACAGTTCGATATAAATTTCACATTCGTGCAGTGAAATACATACAACTATAGAAGTACTCATCTTTTATATATCTCATCTTCAATTACAAATTTTATGTTGATGCAAAATGAAACCATGAAAATGATGAGGCTACTTAACATCAATATGGATATGAGTACCATTCATAAGTTCACAAAAGTGTGAAGTAAAAATGAATATTTACATGCATTGCATCGGTTTTGAACCTAGTCTGAAACTATTAGAGCTAGAATCAGAGGATGGCAAAGTTGTTTAACTTCCAGTTTTAGCACAGTACCTTTTGACCAATCCATGTTAGTGTTTTACCAAAACCCAAAAAAGGGTAAGTAGAAGCTACATTATGACAAAGTGTAAGGGAGATGAAACCTATATCGACATCATACCTTGCAAAGAGCTCTAGCCAAATTCACAGACATATCAACAAGATGAGATTGAGGCAACGGGAATGCAGAAATCTTCCATGCATAGCGTGCTAACTGATAAGAAGTAACAGCAGACTCATAATCGTGTCTTCCTTCCGAAACTAGGCCACACAAATTATGAGATTCAGGATATGACGGTGCACACTGCACAGCTTGCTTGATAGCTCCAAAAACCTAAACAACGACGGGGAAAAATAAGATACAATAATCAATCTATCAGTCTCTGAGGAACATAGTTCTTTCACAAAATTCAAGCATGACAATTCACCCCAGAGCATTTCGCCATACCTCTGGAGATAATAGGTGACTGGAAAGTCGAGCAAGCTTGGCGAGACCAATTTGAAATTCAGCAAGCTGCCAAACAGGAAAACATGATCAAGTAATAGATAATG
This sequence comes from Gypsophila paniculata, assembly GCA_032274805.1. Classification (NCBI taxonomy): domain Eukaryota; kingdom Viridiplantae; phylum Streptophyta; class Magnoliopsida; order Caryophyllales; family Caryophyllaceae; genus Gypsophila; species Gypsophila paniculata. Next base: position 482,627 of record JAUEKU010000001.1, read on the forward strand.
GTAGCATTATCTGTATTATGAATTGCAACACCCAAAACGGTCCAAAGTGAAAGAAAATGAAACACCCATCACAAACCATACTGTACCAACATTTATATGAGTCAATTGCAGATTACATACTACCTCCGTCCCAGTCAATTGCTAACGTTTGATATTTAAGGGTGTATACATGATACAATTAATCCTTATATATTTGTGTATTATACAACTTTAATATAATTTACATGTAAGTGAGCATGTTATAATGACTTCCGTGTATTAAGTTACTACGTATTTTTTTTATACTCTTTCAAATTTTACATTTATTTTTGTATCAAAACTGAAACGTTAACAATTCACTGGGACGGAGGGAGTACTACATTTCATATCACTATAAAAAGACCGCCATCCAAGAATAAAGAAGGCAAACTTGACCAAAAGACTTACAGGCATAATTTGGACAGCTCGCAAGCAACTATCGTAAGCCTCATCTGACGAAGACTCACTTCGAAACCATGTCCATTCCACAAGATTGTATCAGCAATTCTATACCAACAAATATTAAACAAGCCATGGAGCAACCACAACTCAAGTTGTTACCTAGTATTTACTTCGGCTGACATGCCTGCCCATGGCAACGCAAGGGAAGGATCTATACTTCGTGCCCTGTCAAATGCTTGTCTGCCTAATTGGTTTTCACCCTCTTCTTTGTATAGCTTTAGAATGCAAAATTGTATACACAATATCAGACAAACCATCACAGATTGAAGGGGGGAGAGGGTGAAACAAAAGGACCTAATACATGAACACAGCCTGTGCAAGGATCTACCTTGCCGAGATACGCCCAAGCAGAAGCAAGAGATACATCCAACTTCAATCCTCGGATGAAAGAATGTTGTCTCAACGCTTTGTGACCAGACACGCATCCCAATGCCATCCAAAATTCATAATTGCCCGTCTCGAGTAATAAGCTTCCGAGTAGCATCTTCTCAGCTAGATTCCTAGGGATGCAAGCCATTAGTTAACATCTTTAAGTCTAACAATAAAGTCCATCCATGGAAAATATTATTCATTAAAGGAAAAAGTATCTTACCAGGAGTTTGAGTCATCCGCTTCACTCTCCTGCACAGAACTAATAAGATTTACGGCCACAGCAACATCCATATAGATATTTGCTTGCCACGGAGCTAAGTGCAAAGCACGCTGATAAGAACATTTGGCAGATATTGCTGCCGAATAGCGAATTTCTTTCCAAGAGAGGAGTGAGCTAGAAAAAGCTTCTTCGCTCTTCAGATTCTCTCCTGTCCATGGAAATGATTTCGCATACGTAAGCTGACAAAAGAAAATAAGAGGGTTTCAGTATCAGTAAAAGCCAGATTGCCAGACGCTTTGTAGTAAGCATTCAAAGACTTAAGCAAACCTAATGAGCACCCACTATGTTCATTCTTAGAGAGAGAGAGAGAGAGAGAGAGAGAGAGAGAGAGAGAGAGAGAGAGAGAGAGAGAGAGAGAGAGAGAGAGAGA
>JAUEKU010000001.1:501093-524456 GCA_032274805.1 Gypsophila paniculata
TGTAACTTCTATCAAAGTCGTTTAGTTATCAATTTTCAAGACTTTGTTTATAACTATGTGAGGCATATTAACAAATCAATGTATTGGTCAAGATCCTGATGTGTAGGCTATCACGGCCAATATCACTTCAAAATGCGATAAAGTACAATAAAAGTAATCAACATCATATTTAATTATAACACAATCATTTTTCGGTCTCGCGACATTTATTTAAAACCATAATATCGGGTTTAAATCATAAACAAAATCGAATGTGAAAAACAAAATTTTATTTCAAAGCAAATAATAATGTACAAGCTTTTACCTTTTGGCCTATTTGTCACTTGAGTATACTACTTTTTTTTTACCAATTTGTCTTCAATCTAAACTTTTAACCAATTTGTCATATAAGCTCAACTTTTTTTATCAATTTGGTCATTTGGCCAATATATATACCAGTGTTGTTAACTTGTTATTGCGTCTATATATGTATCTCAAAGGAATTGAATTCTCTTGCAATAAAGTCTTAACATTATTCCAGGAATTGAATACGTTAGTTATTTAATTAGAGATGGAGTCATGTTGGTCATGGCTACCGGAACTTGTGTTGGAATCGATATTGAAAAAATTGAATCCGCTATCAGGTGATTACTTTAGATTCGGAGCAGTTTGTAAAGAGTGGTATAAAATAATGAAGGACAATAGAAGCCTTATACGTAGTGTCACCCAAATACCACTGTTAATGATCCCTAATAAAAAGAACGTGAAAGGCCGGAGAAGTTTTTACGACGTTACCAATTCGGGAAGGTACGATTCACTCCATTCTCTAGTGCCCTATACTATTAAGGCTTGTGGTTCTTCGTACGGTTGGCTAATATATCTCGAAAAGACGATGCAAATTGTTCTTTACAACCCTTTTATCAAACATTCGCGTAAAAATAGAGATAATATTGGTGTGATTAAGTTGCCGCCCGTTATGTCTACGCCCAATGCTATACCATACGAGTATAGTGTGTATAAGGTGGTGGTCTTGTTCGGGAACCCGTCTTTGACTCGAGATTATGTGGTGGTTGCAATATACTCGGCGACCAACAGCTTGGCGATTTGGAAAGCATCCGAAAAAAAGTGGATTTATCTCGAAGATGTTCGAGAAGATTTGGACAATTTTTTTACAGATGCAATTGTGTACAAGGGTTTGATTTATGCCGTAAGAGCGTGTTGGGGGGTCATCTCTATCGACCCTTTTAGTAGGGCGGGTAACAATGGGCCTGGGCTGGTCGTCAAGGAGGTTATAGGGTGGCCCTTTATTTATAGGACGCCAACATATTTGGTGGAATCATCCAAGGGAAAGTTATTCATAGTACGACGAATAAAGGAGCTAGGTGAGCATGACACTTTGAAATTTGAGGTGTACGAGTTAAAAGACGATACCAAAAATTCAACAATAATGGAGCAAGTTAATAGCCTTGATGGCGATGCTTTTTTTGTGGGAGATGGCCAATCAGTTTCCGTCGCTGCGAGTGATTTTGTGGATTGTGAATCAAACTCGGTGTATTTCACGGACGATAGTTTTTGGCTACCACCTTTCTATGGTGAAGATCATTTGGGTCCTTATGATACAGGCATTTTCAATTTGCAACTTCACTCTATAAAGCCTCATTACCCTTATCATCCTACCCATAAATTTTTACCCCCTTCTATTTGGGTTACACCCATGTTTTAGGGGTTAATTGCAATGTTTTATCTATCCACGGTTATTTTTACCTTAAAATGTGTTATGTGTACGTCGGACGTTAATATTATTGTGAGACTGTGACTTCTTTTACACGTATGTATGTAGTCCTTACCGACTAATCACTACCTCTAACTATATTGGAGTAACACATATATTCCTCAATGCAATAGTTACAAATTTTTACATGTTTTATAATGAAAAACAAATGACGAAGTGAACATAAAACTAACCTAGAACGAAGTAAACATATAGTCGTCAAGAGTTCAAGGATTTGATTTTCAAAGTCGACTGACAGAGAGTCCGTTCATGCTCTCGTGAACATCTCCAACATGAGTTCATTCCATGTGTCGACGGGGCCAGGCAAACACCAATGCAAGCAGTCATTTTTAACCGTAGCGTTCTTATCCTTGGCAAATGGATAATAATTCCTATAAGCCCCGGGGTGGCCATCGGGTCTCAACGAAGAAAGAGGGTTGGTGTCAAAAAGCCTAAACGAAGAAGCTCCGTTCTCTGACGCGACGTTGATTGCCTTGTCAAATTCCTGTATCCCGACCTCATACATTGTCCTATCTCCTTCACTTAAATTCACCTCGCCTTCTTTAACCGGCACTTTCCTGTCACAATATCCGCCTTCATTCCACTTCCCGTGCTCAAAGTGACTAGGAGTAATCGTGTTGAAAAGAACTTGTGGTTTGTGACTTGACTCAATAATGAATTTAAACACCCGATTGAGGGCCTTACGGTATGAATACCCAAACCCGAGATCAGTTAAGTTCCTCTCAGGGCCGCATTTGTTGCAGCCTTGAATTACGTTGTTCTCATGGAATATTGTAGTCCTTGTAAACCATGGGCCGCCACCAATAATCACGTAGTCGAAGTCACTGTACTGCTTGGTCCAAATCTCATCTAACACGTCAAGATGGAGTTGGATATCATCAGGAGTCGAATTACCATTGCTGTCCTCAACTATCTCGGCTTTAATCAGATACGGAGTCCATATTCCGATGAGCGTGAAATTGTAGGACGGGAAAATCCATGTTCCTTGGTGCTTAACTTTGAAGTTTTGTACAGGTTGTTCCACCTGTAGATAGTCGATTAATACGATATTCTGCCAAGAATTGCTTGTAAATTGAGACCTCGAATAGTCTTAACCGATTCTACTGAGTCACATACGTAATGAAACATAATAAATACAGGGCAATAAGAAGATCGAAGAGATATGGATACCTGAGAGAGGTAGCAAAGCAAGGATTGCGCTTGATTGCGAGGAATAGAATCGCCAATGAATGCAAACTCCTTATTTCTCATCAAGTTAAGAAACGTCTCGGGATTGAACTTGGGCAGATCACAGTCCCTCGGTTTCCACCTCCAAAATAGATACCCTGAGTCGGGACGTCCATTTTCCACACAGTTCTGTTCTGGCTCAATATACTGACATGTATTGTTGCTGTATGCCGGACCATCTGGCTTCGGAACCCAGTCGCCTTTGAACAAGTCGCATTTTGGTTTAGTCTCATCTGTCGTTACCTCACTTGAAGTAGATGACGGGGATCCTATTTATGGTTTCATTCATTAACAAATAAGCACACAATCAGTGGCGTACTTAGAGTACGTTCTACTTGAGTCATAGTCGTCTACAGCAAAGACGATTCAAAAATTCATTGCTTAAAAAAATCAAACCTTCAACAAATTCAAGGGGGTCCTGAGAATCAAATTCAGTGGATGTCTCGGCCTTCGAAACTGTAGAAGAAAAACAAGGCTGAGTTGAGCTGAACTTACTGGAGCTGAGCTGAACTTAAACGAGTTTAAATTAAGTTGTACAGTACGGCAGCAGAGCCTTAAGTTACAACAACTAACATAAACAAGAATTACCTTGATCGTTCGAATTACTAGCAAATGATGTCTGAGCTTGCAAAGGCGAAGACGACAAATAATCAACAGAGCGGGAAGATAAGAGAAAAACACCGCCACCCAACGACAGAAACAGAAGCACGAGCTTAGCATAAACCGGGATTTGTATACGAAATGACGATGATGATGATAATGGCTTGAGTACTAATGGTGTTGTTTCTTTCATCATTTTCCTTGCTTATTTTTTTTTTCTGCTAAGGAAGTAAAGTGAAAGCAAAATGAAGGATGTTTAATTTGATTACGATATCATATCGATATATTTCAAAATCCGATAAGTTATCTCCTAACAAATGTTTAATTTGTGTTGGCCTTAAGAAGAAGAAATTAAACGAGTACGTAGTAGTTCAGATATTTGGTGTCATGTATCTGCATTGCTTAGCTGTTTATTAATCCAATAATTAAATTAGCTAATATAAAACTCGTGAATCTGGTCAATAATAATTAAAATTATTGAATGCAAAATATTATACTAATCATGGATCTAAAAAAAGTTGTTGGGAAAACGCTGCAAATTGTCCAAAATTAGCAATATTATTTTATGAACAATTAGTCTCTTGTATGCACCAGCTTTGACTTTCTAGTTTCTCTATTGAGTAAGTATTTGTTACTATAATCAATGTGGGCCACACTCGAATGAGTGTTGAGATCATGTGTCTCATTTTTATATTTTATCTCGTGTTCAACTATATCATACGGAGTACATATTATTTTTATGACAAAGATACATATTGAAATAATGATGTGTCAAACAGAGAAGTTAGTGAGATACAAAATGGGACAGAGAATCTCGACTCTCGAAACAGTTAGTTGATGCATGATTATCATGCATGCATGGTGTGATTGCCTATATTATATCATGGATCAAAGAAAGGTTGTTGAATATGCTACTTATTAGTTAGTACATACTGATCAACACTCGATAGTTGACCATTTCAAACTTCTAAATAGATAACTCGGAAGTCAAGTACCCTTAAGTGACCATTTGGGCCGGACTTTCGTCGAACACACATGGCCCAATTCTTAGCTCGGAATGGGCGGTCCAATTTAGAGCAAAACTTGGGACGACCCAATTTCCAATTACAATGATGTCCTCACTTGACTTACAAATTGACGTTAACCAATAACCAAGACAAGAAGCAATGTAGTATGCTTGGTTATCATAAACATTAGAGGTATTTAATTTAGTATTTGGTCGATGTGGGATAACAACAAGGAGTTTGAATTGTTCTATTTTTTCGGACGATTGTAAACAAAGTCAATAAATGCTAAAATATGATCTATGTACACGTATGACAGTTTGTTTGTGATTAAATGGGATAATTTATTTGTGTTACTATTAGCAGCATTCTCGAGTTTTGCATTTGTGTTCTTTTGACGAAACTAAAAAGTATTTCGAAAAAGAGTTACAAATATTGTGGAAACTACCTGAAAAAAGTGGTGGTAAATGTGATCGGGCCACTAGGCAAGAACGGCTCAAGAGGGCGACAGCCCGTAATCCTTCCACTGCTGAGAGCGAGAGGTGTTCGCTGTGCTCTGTGAAACCAGCCTCACGCATTGCCCTCTCCTCTAGAGACCATTTGGGCCGGACTTTCGTCCGAACCACCTGGCCCAACTCTCAGCTTGGAATGGGCGGGCCAGATAAGAGCACAAACTTGGGCCTACCGAGAGGCTCGGACCCAATTTCCACCACAATGATGCCCTCACTCGAGTTACAAGTTGTAGCTAACCCAACTCGGCGAGGAGTGAAGCGTGTGAGGTTATTATAAATTTGAAATGTGTTTGGTATTTGGTCGATGTGGGAGCTCGAATGTTCTAGAAAGGTAGTATGATTGTTTGAAGGTCATGATTTGTAAAACTTAGACCTTTTATTGGATAGTCATGTACTCATGTTTGAATACTTGATTGCCTAGCTTATAATTCCTCCGTTTTTTTTTATTTGTATATACGGTTAAATATGTGAAGCAAAATTTGAAATTATATACTCGATACAATTGAATGAAATACAGGTTGTAGTATTCAACTCTAATCGTTCGGGTCGTTTTAAGGTATGTTAATTTAATTCTATACTATACTAAAGTTGTTTATCACGTTCAAAAGTGATATTAAAGTAGGAGTATATTGTAGTGATGGATCCACGTAGAAATTTATTGGGAATATAATTGCTCTTTTTTATGGTTTTAAGTATCGGTCGTGACATCACCAATATGTGATTGATTTATCAAGGTTTTGGAGATAACGATGGCCTTAATTCTTTTAACCATATCTGCCAATAGGGACCATTATGACCTAGTTCAAGCTAACGATGATCAAAGTAAGATAAGTCAAACCGTAATTTAATATCGGGGTTTTATATGATATAATTAACACATTCTCTCATTTTATCCCGATCAAGCTAAAATAAAATCTCAATTTGAGATTTGAGCACGCGATAATTCTTAAATCTTACATCAATCCCAATCTATTTAGATATATTGCGCCAATGCAAGATCGATCGTTACATTACCATGTTCCAAAATTTCCTCCATTGTACAAGGAGTGTGACGCATTTAAGCATCTCTCTCGATCATGTAAATAATACTCCATAATACATTAATACGATTACAAAAAATGTTCTATTATAAAAATATACATCGATCTCATTTAAGATTTTGCAATTGTTCGATATATACCAATATAATAATTAATAAGCTATGTTAATTTATTTAATTGCTAGTTGCATTGCACTAGGATTGAAAATTAAAGAATAAGGCAAAGTATGATATAGTTGGTAGGGCACTAGTAGTCTAACACCCATCATTTTGCGGGAATTTTATAATCTTAGGATTATGTAACTTTAAGCAATGATTAACACATAGTAAAGTAACTTAGTAAAGTGAAGTAAAACCAAAAGCCATTTTTTATTGCAACATTAAGCAATATAATTATTACCATTGACATAATGATCCTATGGTACGTTGTTGGTTACGGAGTACTAATTAATCATCATTCAGTCGTTTTGGAGTTTTTTTTTTAATACTCATATACTCTAGGTTTTACCGAAGACTTAATGTACCTAATGATCATCCAAACTAATCACCCAACTTAAAACCAGCAACTTGACACAAATTAAAGAATGATAATATTGACAAAAATCGAATTCAATATAACTGAATTCATCTTTTTATCGTTTTCAAAACACACTCGAATGACTTGATCACCGCCTCGCTTAATCACTACTCCAAGCCACCGTCTTAAAAAAACAAAAGGTAAGTCATAGAATGTCATTAAGGAACTTAAAAAGAAAAAGCCTCAATTATCAATTGAGATGCTCGATCATTGAAACATGCATGTTCTTTCATTGAACATATTATTCTAGAATCTACACACTTTATCGCTATATACACAAGTGTACTACTTTGAAATTTCAAAGTGGGTCGTTGGAAAGACTAATATTCTTTTCAAAGACGTATGCAAATTTCTCCCCATATAATTTACGAGATCGTCGGAGGTGTATAATGAGCTAGTAAAGGTGATTATTATGGAATCGTTTGAAATCATGTTTTAAAATAATTACAATTTATTTAATTAACGGTTGTTTTTATAATAGTCATATTTTAGGGAAAAAAAGATAGTACATCCGATGTACTACCTCATATAGTTAGTTTTCTGAGTTCTAATACAAAGTATCTGAGTATTTATGTGAAGTGCAACACAAACTCAGATTCCTTAAAAAAAAACTCAGATTCTTTATTAAAAAACTCAAAAACTTATACTCTGATGTAATACATCAGTTGTATGATCCACGCATTGATATTTTAGTAGTAAATACATTTTAAAAAAAAGAACAACCGAACCAAATTCTAGTTTTGAAAATACAATACTTTCTCATCAATCTCGATTATTTCTCCTGTTATTATATTTTTGCGATGTCTAATATATATATAAAACAATGATTAAATTAGTAATCTGTTTGTGTAGAAATATAATAATGTAACCCACTTATTATCAAAAATTATTTTTCAGGAAAATAAAATTAAAAGATCAATTTTACGCGCATTCTAAAACTAATAAAGTAAACAAATAACTAAATCAGAGGAAGTAGTATCTATCACGATTAATTATTTCATCCACCTTGACAAGCAATTTCAATCCCCTATTGTAAATACCGGCAACGTCACTCATTGAACCCAACACTACTAATACCCGATAAGTCTCTCTTAAGACGGATATATATCCGTTTTAAACTTAAGACGGCTCAAGTATCACCCATCTGCACATAATAAGAGACAAACCTTTTAGTGTACTTTTCTCAATGCATTTAGCTTTTGTCTTGACCCGTCTTAAATGAGAATTTGTGAGTACATATCCAAACAACTAAATTGCATAAATAATAAAAATACATACAATTACATCATCTAATTTCATCGTACACGTAAACCCGTCTCGTCTTAAATAAAACAAAGAAGGTGGCGCCAAATTAAGGACGAACTCCGAATTCAACGGCCCTCGTAATCAACCACCTTCCATATTATTATTATTCAAACTCATAAACATTCATTCATTCATATAGTAATAATAATAATAATAATTATAATTAATAATTATAATTAAATATCCCAATTTTCCCCCAATTTTTTATTTGCTAAATTCTCTCTAATCACTCAAAAATCGTCCTAATTATAAATCATTCGATCGAATTAATTGAAGAAACGTCAAATTAAACCCCCTAATTTCCGCAAATCTTTGATTTAATTGATCGATTTTCGTACAGGTTAGAATAATTTTTCTAATTCACGAAAATTAGGGTTTTTATTGTGGTGATTTTATTGAGATCCTTTGTTTTAATTGATTTTGCAGATGAATTTTTGGCGCGTAGTTATTATATTTATTTAATTTAATGATTTTCAATAATTTGAGAGACATATACCTGAGAATTTCTGACACAATGTTAATTGTGAAATGTCGTATGCATTTGAATTCTATGAATTTGATTCCGGAATTTAATTTGTGATTTACTGTTCTTTTTACGTTAGCTTTTGGATCGATGTTTAGGAGATACGTATAAATAGGTGAAAAGTAGTCTGTAGTTTGAATGTTAGCACTTGAAGTTACCTAGTAAATGTACGTATTGAAATTAATGAATCATACAAAATGGAAACCGTAAAGAATTTGGTGGTTTGGAGGGAGTAAATAATGTACATCGTAAAAATATTTTACGTTAGCATTTGGATCGTTTTTTTAGGAGATACATACAAGTGAGAAAAATACTCCGTAGAGTCGTAGCACCAGAAAAGTTTACCTAATAAAAGACGTAAGGAAATTGATAAATTAATTCAGAATGAAAAACGTAAAGAAATAAGTGGATCAGGGGGCAAATAATGTACAGTAATTCTATGAATTTTATTGCAAAATTTAATATGCAATCGACAGAACTTTCATTGTTAGCATTTGGATCGGTTTTTCAGAAGACTCGAAAAATAGTTTTAGTTTGAATTTTAGCACATAAAAGTTTACCTAATAGGAGAAGTAAAAAATTGACAAATCATACAAACGGAAAACGTAAAGAACTCAACGGGTCGGGCAATTGTAAATGTTAAATAATGTACGGTAATTGGACAGTAGTTTAATTTTGTTTGTACATAGAAGTTTGTTCCTAAATCTGGAAATTAAAAGTCTCATTAAGGTCCAAATTAGAAACAATTTGTTTAATTTTTTCCCCAAAATTTTGTCAGTAGCATTGATTAACAACACTAATAATTTGCTTAAATAATGTTTTTCTTTCTTGTTTCCTACGATTATGTTTGCTTATTTTTTAATTTGGATGTTCTTGGATGATATGAAAACCTCGAAAATGAAGGTGCAATGTGGCAGTAATACCATTTCACGTAAGAATTTGTGTTGGTTAAATGTTTTTGCGAAACCTAGATGTAAGAACTTAGAAGGTGGATGTTTTTAGCCAAATGTTAATCTTAGAGATTGTTTTGGAACTATGCGAGTTTCTAAGGGATAACAAATTTTAATTTGGAAGTAAATTTTCGAGTTTAGAATGACTTAAAAATTAAACTATAGCTTAGGTTCCTTGAGGTTAAAAGTATTCGCCACTATCAAGTGTCCGAGGGTCGAACTCAGCTAATTATGAACATTTTCATAATTTTTGTTTAAAATAGAGTTGTCCAGGAATAAAATACAAAAGATAATATGAAGTATTGCAATAACTTTGTTCATCATTAATGGTTCCATGACTATCTATAAATGTCACTTCATTTTGTTTCGGTAATTTACATCGTATGTACCTAGACTCGACTAGAAGTTACTTTTGTGGTATAGGTACATGCTCAAGTGAAAACGAAGTCTTCAAATGTAATTAATCATATTTAAGAGTCGAATAATCACACACTAAGTGTACGCAGTGTAAAACGAAGTGTCGGAATAACATAGCTGATCAGTTGAGAACCTGTGATTATACATTTGTAAGATTGTTTGGGTTTTTGCTTGGTAAATAGGGGGGTTGTGTTTGGATTCAAGGTGTGGAATTTCGTGGGGATGGACAAAAAGGTGGTCTTAAATGCACGTGTAGGTTATTACTGTGTATTTCCCCCTTTTCCATTAATTCCAAACAGGGAACACATCTTCCCACATATGCCATAAATTAGATCAGAAATTAGTGGCAGTGCGGGTAATTTACTGTAGATTTTTTTTAGGTTTAGAGGCTTGAGTTACTACTTACTAGAAGATGTGGTAAATGTAAATCCCAATACAACTTTGTATAGTTCGGAGGGTTTCTAGGGTTTGAAATGGATTATCCGTCTTATTTTGTGGCTTTCTCTTGTCGAATTTTCTTGTTCATTGGTATCGAGTTTTAGCATTTACAATTAGATGATTTGTTGAAATAGAAAGGTGGGGACATATACTCATACAAGAGTTTTATATTTTATTTTGTGTTCGCGTTGACCAAAATAACATGTTGAATTGAATAAAGTATCGTACTACTTAGGTCAATGACATAAGGGACATTTTCAAAGGGAGAGATAAACAATACTCCACTTGATTCACCTATTTATTTACGTTTAATTTTTTTATCGATTTTTTAGGAGACACCATTAAAAATATAGATGGGCTAGCTAGGAAGCAATAATTAGCTCCATTAACCCTTCTAAAGCAAAGTGGTAAAAGTTCAAGAGTTGAGTCCTAGATCCTTTATTGCTTAAGTTAGAAGTATGATTTCACTGTCATTGATTTCCCTCTCATTATTTTGGAGGGAAAGCAGACAGGAACAGGACAGGGTGTATTTTTAGTCCTTTTTTATTTTGTAGAACCAAATAACAGCAGCAAGGTAAAGAGTCTAGTGATAGAGAGTGAATTAAACAAAGGTAACAACTCCGTTTTTCTCAACTTAATTTCAATTTAATTTAATTCACGTAAATTCAGTTCAATTTTCTCGATATAATTTTATTTCTACTTCATTTCATTTAAACTTAGATGAATTCAGCTCAGCTTCGATAAGTCTTATAGAGAACGGGGATGCAGTAGAATCTTAATATAGTGCCAGCTGACCAGACCATGGCACTCTCGTGAGAGTGACAAAAGCCATTGTTTTTGCCCTCTTCTACTGGTCACTCCCTTAATTCATCATCACCTTCATAAAAAAAAAAAAAAAAATCTAAGAACAAAACTCAAAAAGTTTGGAGAAATTGCCTTATCCTACACCCTACACCCTACACCTTTGTTTTTCTGCACATTAGTCCCTTTTCTTAAGGTCCCCCCCTCCTCTCTTCCTCTTCTTAGTGCTCTTACTTTCCAGCATTGCCCTACATTTTTAGGGGTACCCTTAAATGGAAATGACTGTTGATGTACATTGTAATGACTCTTTTCATTCACCTTGTAATGGTTTGATTTCTGGGTGTGATCAGTGATCTGGCTCATTTATTGGGTGTATTATCAGGTATTGTGTCACCATTTGCTTATTGTTTTGATCAATAGTCATGTCCATCATCTAGATCTGAGGTGTGGTCTCGATTTTCATAAAAGGTTTTTCTAACGTGTGTCCGCCAGTCACATTTTAAATAACTCAAGGTCGAGATATTTTATAAGATTCTTGCATTAGTTTTACCAGTGTGATTATTTCATTTAATGTATTGATTTTCTCTTTTTTTAAGAAACAAGCTTTTCTTATCTGTTTAGTATCTTATACCTTGCTTTTCTGTGTTTCTGAATATATGGCAGGTCTTTTTTACACCTCACAAAAGGTGGTGCTTTTGGTAAGGAGGTGTGTGAAAGGCTGCAAAGTGCCAATTATGTATTTTTAACAGCTGCTTCAATTATTAGTTTGTTGGATGATAAAAAGTCCACCAATGTTGGGTAGTTTCAGTTTGGATGGATGTATTTGATGCTCTGCAAGAATTACATAAAGAATCAGCTGTGGATACCTTAAGACGACCGTTGGTTCGGTCCGAGAAGAGCAATGGTATTGTTAGCAATACACGGCGTTCTAGGACTAGAGAAGTTAGCTCTAGATACAAGTCGCCTACCCCTGCACCTGCACCTGCACCTTCCACGAATTCGAATTCGAGTTCGAGGCGGTGCCCGTCACCTAACCTTACAAGGAATGTCAATGCATCATCAGCCCAATTGGGGTCAGCAAAAAGGGCTGTATCAGCTGAGAGAAAGAGGCCGTCCACGCCTCCATCGCCATCACGGCCAACCACTCCGGCGTCTGATACCTCAGTTGACTCACAGTCATCATCCAAAAAGATTGTAAGTAGTAGGTTGCCGGAGGTATTATGGCCTTCGACAATGCGTAGTCTTAGTGTTTCCTTTCAATCTGATAGCATTTCAATTCCTGTTAGCAAAAAGGAAAAGCCAGTTAGTCATGCTCTATCGGATCGTACATTGAAACCCTCTTCAAATGTGGCACATAGACAGGCTGAAACAGCTTCTTCTGGGAGAAAACCGACTCCTGAGAGAATGAGAAGCCCTTTGAAAGGGAAGAATTTGTCTCATCAATCGGAGAATTCGAGACCGGTTGATGGGGTACAAGCGAGGCTGATTGATCATCATCGATGGCCTAGTAGAGCTGGTGGTAAGTTATCTGCCGGTATGTTGTCCAAGAGTGTTGACCTATCTGATACCGGCGGAAAGATTCCAAACTTCTCACATCATCCCATCAGTGGATTACCTTCACTGAGAAGGTTATCTGCTGAAGGAATTCCAAGGTCTTTGCATAAAACATCAAGTGATTCGGCACAACAGTTAGAATTTGAGGATCATATTGGCGCACTGGGGTTGCGTATGAAGTCGGTAGATGACAGTTTACTGAGGGTATCTGCATTTCAGAAAGTACATCCTGTGAGTCAGTCAGAAGTAGGGACATTAGTTGCCCCTTCTGTCAGATCCAAGCCCGTGCCTGGATCGAGACTGCCGTCACCAAGTAGGGCCTCGGTATCTAAAGGTACTCCTAGTCCATCTAAAACGAGACCGTCTACTCCAACACAATCTCGAGGGATAAGTCCGTCAAGGATTAGGCAATCCAGCCCCACCAGACAATCTAGTAGTACAGCTTCAGTCCTTAGTTTTGTAGCTGATATAAAGAAAGGGAGGAAAACCAACCAGCTTGAAGATGCTCATCAGTTGCGGCTGCTGTATAATCGACAATTGCAATGGCGTTTTGCAAATGCTCGTGCTGATACTGCTCTGTTTGTCCAAAAAATTACAACAGAGGTGAAAATTCTTCTAAATAACCTCCCTTCACAATGCATATGTATTCCTCCTCTCCCCAAATGCTGCATTTGGCCTTCTTCGATTTATGTTTTCTATAATGTCGTTGCCTTTTTATAATTGAACAGCGACTTCTGTTTAATGTCTGTCATTTGTTAGTTTAATTGCTTTAGTATTGAATTTTTTTTTTTTTTTTGGTGCTGCAGCAAATTTTATATAATGTCTGGGAAACAAATTTGGAGCTTTTGGATTCTGTGTTAATAAAACGGATAGAGCTTCAACGGCTTAATCTCGATCTGAAGCTCAATATGGTGTTGAGTGAGCAAGTAAGTTTGTCAAGAAAACACTTCGTTCCTTTTTTTTGGTCTTAGTTTAACAATACATTTCTCTATAATCTGTAACATATTATAAATTGTCGAAAAATGAACAAGGTAAAGTATTGAACGGGCAGAAATTTAGTCGATTAGTGCACATGTTTTCCGGTTCAAGATGATATGTTTGAATGCGGAGCTAATTCGGAAGATGTTTTTGTGAAAGTGGAAGCAACCTAGCAAATGCACGTTCCTTTTTTGCCATGTAGAATTGGATTGAACTAGCCTCTATTTTTGCTTTGCTTTCAATATCCCGTTGCTCAATCAGCATTTTAAGGGTTATGTTTTATTTATCTCATAAGTCATAACTTCCATTAAAAAGTACAAAAGATCAGAATGTAATCGGATTTGTATTTCTAGCGGTGATTGTAAAACAAGCCTTACTAGAGAGTAGGACCAAAACTGCTTATGATATTTTTTTAAATTGAAACGGAAACTAAAAGATTAAACTGTGTATTAGAAGTTAAAGAGCGATAAATTTCAGTGATGCCTTTCTGCACATGGGAATGATTGTCTGTAATACTATTATATTCTACACAACCTCTTTTAACTTTTAAGTGATGACTCTTTTCCTGATTCCACTATATTGTATGGGAAACTTGTAGATGGCTTATCTGGAGGACTGGGCTTTACTTGACGGAGACCATTTATCTTCCTTGGATGGAGCAATTGAAGATCTTGCAGCTAGCACACTTCGGCTTCCAGTCACCGGAGGTGCAAAAGTATGGTAGCTACCAAATGTAATGACATTTGACATTTTGCACGCATATATACAGGAAATGATGATAAGTTTTTCTTTTGTAGGCCGATATCGATTCTTTGAAGGCTGCGATCAGTTCTGCTGCTGATGTAATGCAGGTGATGGGCTCGTCTATATGCTCTCTTCTGTCAAAGGTGAGATAATGTCTTAATTTGTGTTTTTTAATTCTTATTAAAATGCATTTGGTAATTTCCATAAGGAATGATTGATGAACATGCATCACCCAAATACTTCCTTAAGATTGTTTTGGTCCACTGAGTATCTTATGTCAGTTCAATGCGGGTCTGGCTTTGCTCAACAGAAGTCGTCATCAGTTACAATTTTGATTCTGATGGTTTTGGCTGAGTGGCATGTTTTGCTGTGAAATAAAATGTTACAAATCTTGGAGAAATCAATGTAACATCGTCATGAAAGTATAACAAACATAAACTCGCTGTCCCGTTAAGTTTGTTTCTGCTTGTACTTTCGTCATTAATTTCATTTGACGTTGTTTTCGGATAAGAACCCCCACATGGAAGTGTTCTCATGGTCCCAACCTGTTGCTTGATTGAAACAAAGCATGGAGATGTGTATGGGAGAGAATTTACGCATTGATTTCTCTCTTCCCACTTGAATTAGATACATTTCGTATCCTTTGGCAGCTTATATGGATACTGAGTATTCGATTTTTGATTTTCGACTTATGCAATGCATATTGCATAATGTGGTCCTTAGCATTTAGTTTTTTTATAACCCATATTTAAATGTGTTAATGTGCATTTACTAAAAGTTGGTTATATTTTCTCTTGTAAATCAAATGAAATTTTCTGCATGATAGAGACGTGTTTGCCAAATCGTTTCTAGTTTCATGGTCCTCACCAAGCATTTATTTTATTGCAAGGCCGACAAGAATTGAACATTTAAGAATTCTGAAAATGATAGTTGAAGGAGATACTTGTTTAAAAATGATTGTGTAAATTCTGAACTGGGTCAGCACCGCATACAATGCATCTTTTTTCCCAATCTGATTCTTTTTGTGGCCTTGTACCCTGGTGGCCTGGTTTTCTGTTAATCACGTCTTTTACACACGTAATCGTGTATCTTGCTGGTTTTACCACTTATCTAGGCCTGATTGTATTTTGCCACTCTTCTTCTCCTGCTAAATGCTGATCCCGTTACACGTGTGAGTTTTGTCCCTTAATTTTCGACGAAACACTAACCAGATGCTTTCCTGCGCATGCATGCAGGCCGAAGAAATGAGTGGCTTGGTGTCTGAACTTGCTGAATTAGCAGGACATGAAAGAGCCATGCTTGGTGAGTGCGACACTTTTTTGTCTTCATCAGCAGCCCTTCAGGTGAGTTTAACAAAAAAATATTATTTTTATTACTCCGTAGCTTATATCCTTTTTTCTTGCTGTGCAAAATCTGTGTTATTTATATTTTCGCTGAAAATTCGACATTTTAGTCTTGCCTTGAGTTCAATGGACGGTTCCTATGGACGGTTCCTGATAACGATTCATGTCAGTCAACTCCAAGGAGTTTTAAACTAAGGCTTTGTTGTTGTTGTTGTTGTTTAATCTTGCCTGTGCTCTATGGGTGGAAGTTCATGAGTATTTACCACAATAAGGTTTTTTGGAAACTACACTAGCAAGCTAATTCCGATTCATGCCACTGTTATGAACAAAATGCAATTCAGGCGATTCAGGCAGTTGCATAGACAGGGTCCTTTCAAATATCAGTTGGTCACAACTCCCTTCTTCCTTTTCCCCGTTGGCCGATACCATTATAGTGTGCCTTCTCTTTCCTTTTAATTTTTAAATACATTGGCTGTATGCCTGTATGTTATCAAGTAGGCTGTTGTGGTTTCAAACCATCAGTATAATTATTCAGACTTGCTGATCGACAACACCATCCAAAGAAAGAAAAGGCAAAGGGGGGCGTTTTCTCGTTTTGGGTAGTTTTAATTTGGCTAGTCTAGTACTTGGTGCTGTCCCAATTTCTACTATATCACCGGGTGGTACTGAAACCCAATGGCATGAATTAATACGTCATATAATGATGCTCACATTATATCATCAGGTGATGCACACTCATCACTCATCACCCTATAAGTCTATAACAGTGCTTCCATCATCCTTGACGCGTCAACAACCTACAGTAACCACTCTCTTAAACACTTGCTTGGAAATTTTTGTCTCTTCGATTTTTTGATCCTTTTGATGCCGTGTGTAAAATCTACTGTCGGTCTTAAACAGGTAAAAGAATACAGTCTGAGGACGCAGCTAATACAGTCGCAGCAAAATTTGCCGAACGCAAGACATCCATTATATAGAGCAGCTTCGTAACATACCACTTGATGCCGCCGCTAACAGTTAATTCACCCTGCAACTAAGTCTCATATATAGGTTGTAATTAATTAATTAAACTATTAATTATTGCCCTCCTTTTTTTTCATGTATTTTCGATTTGGCGTTTTTTTGCCTTTTTATTTTACGTGTTCATGTAGCCTCTAGGGTTTTTTTTCCGTTTTTTTCCTTGTAAATGAGCTGCTGAGCTCAGTTTTTACTACCCGAAAGAAAAAATGCTGACAAAAGAAAGTAGCTTGATAATAGAAAGCACATGCACAGCCTGTTTTAGTTTGCATGATGAGTTGAACAATCTTGATCTTGGAATTGATCATCAAATGTCTGTAAATTGACTTGAATGTGGATGTTCCCGTCTCAAAATGTGTCGGGGATCTTTGAAAATTTTCGAAAATGATATCCATATGCACTCTCTGTCCAGGTCCGATGTCATGAGCTCTCCCCCACACCACCTTTTGACACTGATTCTGAATTTATATTTTTCTCCTGTTTACTTATTTGCAATTTTGATGACGATTTTATACGCAACATACGCTAGTTTTTTTTCATTCACCACCTCGCTAATGTGATTCTGCCACCTGAACGACTTCCACGCCGATCACATTTCCTATGTTGTTACTACTCTAACCGAACTACCTTACAAAAATTCATGACAAACAATTTCTTGTAAGGCTCCGTGCTTTTCGAGTATTAGTTTGTTTTGAATGACATTGTCAACGACTCATCTGGTGTGCGGTGTTGCCTTTTCGAGTATTACTAATTTGTTTTGAATGAGATCATCAACAGCCTGTCAGGCGTTCTTATATATCTCGCAAACCACCCTTAATTTCTTTCTACAATCCCCGTTGAATTTCGTATACAGTCGAGACTCGAGATAAAAGTAAAGCACAAACTCTTATATGCATCAAATTTATTAACTTATCAGAGGCACATTCTCAAATTAACCGTTTACAATGTAATATAAAAGGTAAGTAAATGACCCGTAAAAGTAATTACAAACCCGCTGTATATCCTACCACGATCTCACAGGAGACTAACTCCACCGAACTAATTACGAACTCGAATTAGGGCAAAACAAAACCCTATAATTTTCCCGCCATCATACAAAAACAAACCAACAACCAAAAACAAGTTACAAAAATAATGAACAGAGCAATTTCATCAACTTCTGCAAAAATTGACAGAAATTTTTTCCTCAATTTACTCACTAAATCATCAAAATTTTCCCAACTTAATCAAATTCATGCACAAATCATTCGAAATAATTTAATTTCAGATGTAATTACAGTCACTAAACTCACTCAAAAGCTCTGTGATTTCGGCCACATTCACCATGCTAATCTCCTCGTTTCGTCGTCTCGAACCGCTGATCTTTTCCTCTATAACGTCCTCGTTCGCGGGTTTTCTTTGAATCGATTGCCATTGTCTTCGATTGCTGTGTATGCTAAATTACGTCGAGAGACGGAGTTGAAACCCGATAACTTTACATATGCTTTCGCCATTTCGGCGTCTGGGTCTTTAAAGGATGAACGGGTCGGGTTGTCGATTCATGGGCAGTCGGTGGTTGGTGGGTTTGGGTCCGATTTGTATGTCGGGTCGTCTGTTGTTGGGATGTACCTTAAGTTTTCAAATGTTGGGTATGCACGTAAGGTGTTTGATGAAATGTCGGAGAGAGATACTGTTTCGTGGAACACTATGATGTCCGGTTTGGTGAAGAATTGCTGTTATGTTGAGGCTATTCGGGTTTTTCGTGATATGGTTGGGAGTGGTGTTCGTTTGGATTCGTCTACGTTGTCTGCTATTCTTCCCGCGGTTGCTGAATTGCCTGATATGAAGACGGGGATGGGTATTCACTGCGTGTCGTATAAATTAGGGTTGCATTCTCATATATATGTGCTGACTGGTCTCGTTTCGTTGTATTCTAAGTGTGGTGATCCGGACACTGCAGAAGTGTTGTTTAGGCAGATGAGGAAACCCGATTTGGTGTGTTACAATGCGATCATTTCAGGGTTTATTTCCAACGGTGATGTCAAGACTGCAGTCGGTATCTTTAAAGAGTTGCTGTATTCGGGAGAGAAAGTGAACTCTAGCACGATCGTGGGGTTGATCCCGGTTGGAACGCCGTTCGGTCACTTAGTTTTGACGTCGTTGATCCACGGCTTCTCTGTGAAAATCGGGATGATAGGAGCTCCTTCTGTATCGACTGCAGTAATTACTGTGTACAGCAGGCTGAATGAAATCGATAAAGCCAGACAATTATTTGACGAGTCGTCGGAGAAAAGCTTGGCGGCCTGGAACGCCATGATATCAGGTTATACACAGAATGGGTTGACTGAGAAGGCAGTGAGACTTTTCCAGGAAATGCAAACGTGTCAAGTTCGTCCGAATCCAACGACTATCAGTAGCATCTTATCAGCGTGTGCACAACTCGGAGCACTTAGTCTAGGAAAATGGGTTCATAAGTTGATAAGCGATGAGAAGTTGGAGTCGAATGTGTATGTTACGACTGCCTTAATCGATATGTATGCAAAGTGTGGGAGTATATCAAAGGCTCGGGAGCTATTTGACACCATGCCAGAGAAGAATGTTGTGTCCTGGAATGCTATGATTTCGGGATATGGGCTTCATGGCCTTGGACATGAAGCGCTGAAACTTTTCGACAAGATGTTTGAGTCGGGAATAACTCCTAGTAGGGTTACGTTCCTTTGTATTTTATACGCTTGTAGTCATGCTGGTTTAGTTAACGAAGGAAACAAGATCTTCGATTCTATGGTTCATGTTCACGGTTGTGAACCTGTAGCGGAGCACTATGCTTGCATGGTTGATCTCTTTGGTCGAGCAGGACAGCTCGACAAGGCCTTACAATTTATCGAGAGTATGCCTGTAAAAGCGGGTTCTGTTGAATGGGGAGCGCTTCTTGGTGCATGTATGATTCACAAGGACTTAGCTCTAGCTCGCAAAGCTGCTGACAAACTGCTCGAGCTCGACCCAGAAAACATGGGATACTATGTATTGCTTTCTAACATTTATTCAGCTGACCGAAAATTCGGTCAAGCGGCCTCTGTACGACAAATGGCTAAGAAGAGAAAGCTGGCAAAGTCACCCGGATGTACACTCATAGAGCTGGACGAAACTCCTTACGTATTCACATGTGGTGATCGATCTCACCCACAAACAACCGCAATTTATGCAAAGCTCGAGAAGCTAATGGCGGAAATTAAGGAAGCCGGCTATCAGGCCGAGACCATGACAGCCTTGCATGATGTCGAGGAAGAAGAGAAGGAGCTCATGGTGAATGTTCATAGTGAGAAGTTAGCCATAGCTTTCGGACTTCTTTCGACAGAGCCGGGAACGGAAATCCGAATCTTCAAGAATCTCAGAGTTTGTTTAGACTGTCATACTGCAACAAAGTACATCTCTAAGGTCACTGAGAGAGTAATTGTTGTCAGAGATGCTAACAGATTTCATCATTTTGAAGATGGTGTGTGTTCTTGTGGAGACTATTGGTGATTTTGATGCTGCAACATCGATACACGTCTTATTTATCAAGGTTTTCGGAGGTTACCGTGATTGTTTTTTGGTTTTGTATCACGCAAGATCAGATCGCTATGACCGAAATTAAGCCGCAGTGACTGCTTTTGAGATCAAGTGTCAAATCGAGATTTAATAACGTGGTAGCATGTATAGCTTACCATTGAATTAATTCCAGTATGTGACACTGCATCACGACTGAGTTATAAAGGTTTTGAGATCATTGCAACCACGTTTTTAGGTGGTACAGACAGAGATGCGGCCACAACGACCAAGTCAAGATCAAGACTCAAACCGAGACTTGATATCATACAGCCGACCATTGATCTTGATTCCTTCAATTCTTTTGATTAGTTGAGCCATTATTTGGCCAAAATAATTTATAGGTAAGTTTTGGGATGCCAAAACTGTAAACAGATCTTCATTGTACTCCATATCCAATTTTGTACACTAACTTCATTGGGTGCTCAACATTGCACTTGAGTTGTAGGAATGAATTTTACACTAGTTTGTACTTTGTAGTACCTATTAAATTAAAGTGTGGCGGTTGGAAAATAATTTTCTTGCAATGATTAGGTCTTAATTGAGATTGTTGTCAAGTCTATTTCATAGTAAAGTCTAAGTGACCCTAGGTGACATTATTTATTTCGAGAAAAGATCTTGCGATAATAATCAGTTTAATACTTATCTTGATCATTTACTCTTTTTTTATTCAAATCCGCGGCCTCAGATGCTTTTTTGAGACTATTTAGACTATTTTTATCCATGACACTATAAAGAAAAAGACAAAAAAAAGTCATGAGGAAATATTAATAAAATAATAAAAAAATGGCGTAATGTCATCCTCCAATGTCACCAAACAACCCAAAGTTGTGACATTTTGCATTTAGTGTCACCAAAAAGTTGGAAAATAATATTTTTATATTGATGACACTAGTGTCACTTAGGTCATGGATAAAAATAGTCTTATGTGCTGAAAAATCTTTGATATATTTCGTAATATATAAAGTAAAATATAATCACGCGTGATGTTATTTCATTCGCTTTTAAAGTACACTAAAAATATCAAAATTTAATAATTTTTAACGGTGACTAAAAAAAGTACTAAAAAAAATATTCTTCATCTCTATTAATCATGGGGCTACCATCGAGATATTCTTGATGGCAAGCCCCAAATTTCAATTTAATTTCTAGTTTAATGATGCAAAATTTAGGTTTAATCAGTACTCCGTATCTCCCTTTTGGTGAGATTTTTCAGTCCTTATTTTCAGGGTTTCAGTACCCGTTTTTAGGGTTTTCAATTTTATTAGTTACGGACAATGATTCGTTAATGGTCGTCGTTACAATGGATTCCAGTGAAGCGACAATAATCTTTAGAGCCGAACGGTTTCTCTTTTCCATTGCATCGAACGGAAGATCCCTCAAAAGTTATAGGAGATAGCAATACGAGGATGTGCAGAATTGTTAAATCATGGTTTGAGAACCATAGTTATATAAGAGAAATTTGTAATTTGGTTCTTATTAGACTTGTTTCGATTTTACTAATTTATTATAAGTGCCGTTTGACTTTCTATCAGTGAATTCGTCTTAAAAAAAAAAAAAAAAAAAACACTCCAAGCATAAAAATAAGAGGAAGAGCTAAAAGTGATGCAAAAGGGTTTTGAAAACACAAGACAACAGCCACCCTCCCACACACACTCTTCCTCAAGAGTCACTCTTTCGAAACGTTTCTTCGTTTCGTATTTTATCCCTCCCGTTTCTACCCCTCTTATTCAGCCGTTTCTACCCCACTTTTCCAGCCGTTTCGAACCACGTTTCGTTGAGCTGAGTTATGCAGGCTGACCAGACGACAATTAGCTTAAGACCTGGTGGTGGTGTTGGTGTTGGCGCCCTTCGAAACGCACGGTTTTTTGGACCTCGTTTCGAAACGTCCTCTTCTTCATCATCATCTGTCGTTTCTTCTGATTCTCTGCTTCTTCGTCCCCATGGCTCCTCTTCTTCTCTCTCCTTCAAGGTCCTTTTTTTTTATTCTTATTTTTACTACTTTATTATTTTAATTTTTATTTCTTTATTTTTAATTTTTTTTGTGATAAAGTTTTAAACTTTTTGTAGATCTATGCTGTTTTAGCTGATTTCATAATCTGGGTTTTGTTTAATTTTTCATTCTCTGAATTGGGTTTTAATTCTTTTAAATTTTAATTTCATAAATTTTGTTTTATTTTTTTTTTCATTCTTGTTGTTGGTGGTCAGTCTACTACTACTATTTTAGCGAGACGGTCTCACAAGAGACTTTGGTGTTGGATTTTGGTTTGTTGGTTTCAGTAAAGTTTGGATTTTTTTTTATAGGGTTTTGAATTGGGGTTATTTGTGTGTAATTGTGATTAGGGTTGGTAAATTTTAAGCTAAAGGAGTAACTCTTGTGTACAAGGGTCGTACGACGGCCTCTTTGTGACTAAAAAACCACTTTAAAACGTCTAAAAATGGTCACTTTAAGCATTAAAATGATCACTTTAAGCCATAAAGTGATCACTTTAGTCACAAAAGAGGCCATCGTACGTGTAAGTCGGTCTCACATAAGCATTTGTGCATAACTTAAGTTTGGTAAATTTTTTCTGTGTAATTTAGTTGTGCTATTGTGTAGAAAGATGCAACTTTTAATTGGGGAAGCTAAAATTAGATAATTGAGTAGTGAATTTGATGTTTATAGTTGTGGTTTTTTTGACTTTTTGGTTTGGGAGCATGATGTTTTAGAAGTACGTCTTGTATAAGACCGTCAGGCACTTACAAATTGTATGACCATCACTATATAAAGGCATATTAAATAGGAAGTTAAGGTGTAAAGAAAATGGACCCTCTTTTTCGAGATATTGTGATGTTGTAGTCATAAGTATGTTTTTGTGGTGTTTGTGTAAATGATAACTTGTAACTATGATTATTGATTGTACAACTGTTTTTATATTTGTATGATTCTGTTTTATACTTTTTTGTGTCACTATTGTGTGTGTGTTGATGATGCCGAGCTCTGACTGTGGTTTGAATGA
>JAUEKU010000001.1:530482-549279 GCA_032274805.1 Gypsophila paniculata
TTCCCATTTCCATCTCGTGACTTACACCCCCCCCCACCTCGGACGGTCGCCGAACGCCGGTCATACCCCCCCCCCCCCCGCCGCTGCCATTTCCTCCACCGTGCCACCCCACCCCTGCCTGACGCTCGCCACCCTGTCACCCCACCATCCACCATTAATCCTAAACCCTAATATTATGTTATTCTTATCCCCCTGTGGCTGCCTTTGCTTTTCCCACTTCTACTGGTGTTGGATTCTCCCTGCCTAAGTGGCTCGACCATAGGGAGAGGATGCTTTTGCTGGCATTCCGCTAGTAAGCCAAGAGGCTAGATCCCGACTTCGTCCTCGTCCGGTACCACTACCTCATCTCGGGATCAGGTCTCGAAGGTGGACCAGAGGAATCCCTAACTTCATCTGAAGCCACAGCCTCGATTAAATTAATAAATTTTTTATTTAAATCATTACCACTAACATAAAAAAATTAACTTCAAAGATTGATTTTATATCGTCAAAGTAGTTAGCGATCATATTTGATTAATTGACAAGAATTAAGAAAAAAAACTTTGTAGAGTTTGAGAGTAAATTGGGTGTTGAATATTGGGGGAGGGGTATAGAATGGAAAAAGTTGAGTATAATTGTGTAGAATTGAGTAAAATAGGTGTAGGAATGAGCATATACGTTGAGAGAAGAGGGGTTGAAAAATGAGAGGGATATAATAAAATCCTAAACTAGTTGGAGCGAATGCCTCGACTAGTTCCAATCCTAAACACCTTACTTTTTCAACTAGTACATGCATATGCCAATTTTCCATTGTCCCATCAAATTTGTATTTGTTATAATTTTGTATATTGTTTTTATTTTCAAATTTACAAAATATAAATAATTCATATTTATACTAAAATTCATATTTTATTATTCTCTAAAATTTGAGATCGATTTTGATATACTTTGGTGTAAATTATTTTGTTTAAAAAATAACTTCGAAAAAAAAATGAAAAAGGGAAAAAAAAATATTTGATGAGACATGGAAAAAAGTAGGAGAAATGGAGTAGATTGTTTAGTTAAACTTGGGATCAAAAATTTTGGAATAGTTGAAGAAAGTTGTTGAAGGAAAAGAAAATAGTATTTTATTGCTTAAACTAGTTAAAACTAGTTTAAGGTTCAACTACGGATAAACATGGTCTTATGTAGTTTACTATTTTTTTTTTAAATAGAAAATGTGAATTTTGTAGAAAAGTTAGACAGAACTCTTACATTTGCCATATACCACAAAATAGTACAGTGCGTATTAAATAAATATTGTAAAATATTAAACTACAAAGCAATATTTGAAACTCCAAACTGGTGAAATTTTGCCTATTTTGGTATATTTGATAAAATTGGAAAAAAAAAGTTTCGTCTAACTTTGAGAAAAAAATGTTCCATAATATTTTGACAACTGCAAGCGGTTATGTTATGTGATACTTTTTTAGTACACATAGTCAAGTTTTTTTGTAGGACTAAAATTGTCGTCAAGTGTATGCTAGATAACAAGAATGTTGTTCTTGTGTAAATCCTATTGGAATTGATGTGTTCTAAGCTCGTAAGTTGAGCCAAATGTGCATATTGTCGTCAAATGTACGCTGGATAATAAGAATGTTGTTTTTTGTGTAGTGCATTGTCTAGTTTAGTTATGGACATGCTATGTTTTGTGCTCTTATTAAACGAAAAATTTTGTGGTTTAAGATTTTCAGATGCATACATGTTGCGTGTTTAAGCATGGTAAAGAAGTTACCAGGCTTTATGATTGATTGGCCTAGTCGCATAGGTAATCGACTTGATGCTTGAGGAGCGTGCAAGATGAGGTTGAGCCATAAGAACACTAAGAGTGTGTGTGGATCATCTTTATACATTTGGTGTATATAAAAGATGTTGGCTCGTTATATAGTCTCCTTAAAAAGTCTAAAATGAGACTTTCATTAGTCCAAGTATGTAAATACCCTAATTTCATACTAAACCTTCAAATCGAATAAGTTTCAGATTGGATATTGAGTATATCAATCAAGTGGCTTGGATTAGATACATGAGTAGTATATAGACTTCCATTTGCATAACATGTCTATCATAGTGGGAGCTATGTTGTCATACATCATACATGTATCATCCTATGTGGGTTTTAATCGACCGTGATGAGTGACAAATGATTCCTTACTTGTCACTGTGTGAGCATATAGACTGTGGCGTCCAAGTTTGTTTAGTATCCTTTGACTTAGACTTATGCTATAATATCGAGATTTGATGTTGTTACTTTAATTTGACTCCTACGGACCAAAGGAATTATGGATTTTCATGAGTATCTAAGGAATAGTCGATCCAACCTCACCATATTTCTTAGTCAGAGTTATATTTAACGGGTTATATGATGAGTGCCGAGCCACCCTAGACTCGGCCGCTAACGGGAGGTTTGCGAATAACATTGACGACGACAAGGCTTGGAGTACGATTGAGGAGATGGCCACTAACCGCTGAATATGGTAATCCTAGGGGTAATACTATGAGAGCCTATGACGATAGTAGCTCCTTCTAGCGCCTTTAGTGCCTAATTGGAGGCACTACATTTAATGATTGATCAAAATGAGTCTGGAAGATCTACAGGTATGCAACAAGTCAATGCTGTGACTCGACCGGAGATGGTTTGTGCTAATCGTGGTGTCCCGGGACAATATGCTCGCGAATGCGTGAGTGCTTTTGGGGAGGTGAATGCGTTTCAGTCATACCCACAAAACCTACCCTATCAATGCCAACCCGGCTATGATCGCTCTAACCTGCCTTATCGGAGCCAAAACGTACTCACCCCGCCACAAGCTTCTTATGTGCCTCCCATCGGAACTTCCAACCGCCACAGAATAGTTATAATCGACCACCCTGCGCTCCGTCTCAACAACAACATCAACTGCCTTCACCTCCACCGAATTCTGACATAGCCGAGCTCAAGGCGATGTTACAATAAAGCTTGGCGGCTCAGAGTAAGCAAGAAGCTCAAATTTCCCAACTACTTGCTCACAACAAGGTGTTGGATACTCAAGTTGCTCAATACGCCGTCTCGAATGCAAAAAGGCCATCCAGTTCTCTTCCTCCTCAAGGTAAACAACCGCACGAAACGGTAAACGCTATCACCCTTAGAAGCGGCGCATATTACGAGGGTCTTAAGATGCTGAAAATTTCGATGAATGGGTCGAGGTGACTGATGAGACCGAGTTAGAGAGTGAAGAAATAGAGAGTACGCTGAATACTGATGATGTATAAGTAACTCGATCGAGTAATATGGAGCTCGATCGATCAGACAAACAAAACAAGTCAGTAGCTTTTGGAACTCAACAAATCGATTGAGCTAGAAATCAAGTTGATCGAGCCACGTCGCCAATCAATCGAGCCAAATCTGAGTTGATCGAGCCCGCCTCAGCTAGATCAAGCCAAGTCCAAATTGATCTACCCACCCCTGAAACCCCTTTTTCGAACTCCATTGCTGATAAAACGACTACGCAAGGCCCGATTCGCATAACACTTCCATTTCCCGAGCGCCAACGTAAGAAGGCCCCCTTGGACTTGCAGTTTGCTACATTTTTGGAGGTTGTTCGAAAGCTTCAGGTAAACGTCCCCTTCACCGAGTTACTTACTCAGATTCTCGCATATGCAAAGTTTATGAAAGATATCTTGACTCGTAAGCGATCTTTTAGTGAAGTTGAGACTGTTGCCTTTACTGAGGAGTGTAGTGCGGTTTTACAAAGTCGGTTTGCCCCTAAGCTTACAGACCCGATAGTTTTTCGATCCCGTGTGCCATAGGTCTTGTGTCTATTGATAATGCTTTGTGCGACCTAGGAGCTAGTGTAAGTGTTTGCCCTACTCTATTTGTCAAAAGCTTAATATGAGTGTTTTGAAATGCACTAATATGACCTTACAGATGGCTGACCGTTCTGTTAAACATCCATTAGGCATCTTAGAAGATGTCCCGGTACAGGTTAGAAAGTTCTTTATCCCCGTCGACTTTGTAGTTATGGAAATTCCGTATAAATTGAGTTGAAATACGCTATCTTTCAAGTAAGCCACCAAAATTATGTAAGTACTCCGTATAAATTGAGTTGAAATACACTATCTTTCAAGTACTAATTTTTGTAAAATACTCTCTTTTATAAAAGTGGTAATATCTAACATTCTCATAGCCACTTTTGACCGATAAAAATTAATATTTTCACAGTGAGCAATTGAAAATAAATAAGATTTTAGTTGATGGTCCAATATGAAATCAAGAAGTTGGGATCCAAGTAATGGATGGGGGAAGTGGAATCCAAGAGGAAAGAGGCCCATCCCATACCAACTTAGGGGAGAGTAGGGCGTGGAAGTGAAGGGGAGGGCGGGAAAATGAAAGGACGAAACTTGTGAAAAAAGAAGGAAGCGCTTTCATTTGAAATTTTGGGGAAAACTGAAAACAAGCACTATTCCCTCCACATCCCCCGCTTTATAATACACACATCCACACACTCATTCTTCCTTCACATTTCACACTTCACAAATTCAAAATTCACAAAACACATTATTTGGTTTATTAGCAGTTAGTGATTAAAACAGAGAGAAATGGCGCCGATGACAAGCAGCAATCCTCCCAAGTCACGTAAGCGTGTCGAGGCCGACACTCCCTCGTCTTCGTCTTCGTCTTCTCTTTCTCTCAAGCGTGCCAAGGACGGCAGTGCTTTCACTCGCTGGTACTCTTCCTCCCTTCCTCCCTTCGTCTTCTCTTTTGTTTGCTTCTATTATTCTCTACTTTTTCCCTTTCTTCCTATGATTCTCGTCCTTGTATTTATCCTACTCTTCCTACCTGATTTGTTGCTGTCGATGTCGTTATGTTGTTGTTGTCAATGTTCTCTTTATATATTCCGATGCAGCGTCTCACTTTGTTTGAATGTGTTACTGAATTTGATTTAACTTGTCATTATGTTTAATTCAATCGTTGTCCTTGTATCTATCCTAGTCTTCCTACAGATTTATGTGATTTGTGACGTTTACATGAAATTTTCTGCATATTGCTGCTGTTTTGCTGCTGTTTTGTGTTTACTGCATGCTTCTTGTTGTTGTCATCGTGTTGCTGTGAATGTTTGATCGCTTTTTGATATTGTCATGAAATTTTCTGCATATTGCTGCTGTTTTATGTCTATATGCTTCTTGATGTTGTTGTCGTGTTGTTGTGAATGTTTGATTGCTTGTTGATATTGTCATGATTTTTTCTGCATATTGCTGCTAATGCTTTGTGTTTACTGTATACTTGTTGTTGTTGTTGTTGTTGTTGTTGTTGTTGTTGTCGTGTTGCTGTGAATGTTTGATTGCTTGTCGATATTGTTGTGAAATTTTCTGCATATTGCTAATATTGCTGCTGCTGCTTTGTGTTTACTGTTATGCAGCATAGTAGCATGCTGTCGTACTCTGAACTTGTTGTTGTTGTCATTGTCGTCGTCTTTGTGTTTTAGTTGTGAATGTTCTCTTTGTATATTCTGAGGCAGTGTCTCACAATGCTTGAATGCGTTACTGATTGATTGTTTCCGAAAGGTAGTAGTGTTACATTACCTAAACAATGAAAGTGTTTGATTGCTTGTTGTTGATATTATCAGTGAGGAGTGCAACACCAGTGTCGCAGTTGCACTTATTGACATGCACAGCTGCAGTCTCAATGCTAAGATCAAAATGAGTCTCGGTCTGTTTCACACTCCTGCTCCACTGATATTCTAAACAGCGTGCATTTCTCTTATTACTGGTTATTGGAGCTGTTGATTTTGACATGTGATGAGCTGTTTTTCAGATGCTACTGTTGTTGAAAAGCCTGCCGAGGTGAAGAAGAAGGCAGCTCCGAGGTAGTTACATACACAGTAGTCTTCAGGTGCATTATTGCATATGCAGTTTCTTAGGTTTTGATGGTAACTGAGTTGCGATTTTTGCATATGAATAGGAAGAAGTCTGCTCCATCAGAAGGCGCAGCTGAGACTAAAACAAAGAGAAAGCTGACTAAAGTGAAGGATCCCAACATGCCAAAGCGCCCTTTGTCTGCCTACTTCCTTTTCCTGTAATTATCGATCTCACTCTCACCTCCTTGTTATTTACAGACTATATTCAATCAGATGTGTTTGTAATAATACGATTCTACTCGGTGAATGCAGGGAGGATTTCAGGAAGACATACAAAGAGGAGCATCCTGATTCCAAGGGCATTAAGGAGCTTGCAAAGGATGCCGGAGCTAAGTGGAAGGCCATGACTGATGAGGTCTCCTTTGCCCCTCTCCAGACTCACGTTTGTAGCTATTGTAGCGACCTGATAACTGAATTTGTCTGATGTTGTTTCGGGATGCAGGAGAAGAAACCGTATGTGGACAAAGCTGCAGAGCTGAAAGCTGAGCACGAGAAGGCCATGGAAGAGTATAATGCCCACAAAGAAGAAGAGGTATAAACACGACATCATCCCCGTCTATTACACTCTTATATGGTTTGCGAACTTGCTCGTTAATCTAAAACTTTGTTGTTTATTTGACAAATTAGGATGCTGCTGATGTGCAAGCTGAGGAATTGTGTGATGAAGATGCTTAGATTTTGATTTCCGACAACAAAAAGTCTGGTTTTGGGATTACATGAATGTGTAAATTTTGGTTCTAACTCTGGTAGCAGCACTAGCATATCGTAGTAGTAGTAGTAGTAGCAGCAGCAGTAGTGGCAAATAGCAGCATATGAAACTCTGTGGAACGAGTATGGAGTATGTTTTTCCTTGAATGCATTTACATAATGAATGAATTGCTCGCTGTTCACCAAGTCGCTGCTCACCACTCAGTACAGGGGTTTAGTGTCTTACTTCAGTTAGTTTTTCTGCTTTACTGAATGAATGATTAGCAATTTCTTTGAAACTCCGTCTTGTTTTGTATTTACATCCTAGATGGATAGGACTACTTGGTTTTTCATTTTCTGTACCTATAATGAGTCTGATGACCATAAGGCAATAAGTACAGGATTACGATTTTCGACTGAAATCAAATTGCATTATTCGAACAGCAAGAAACTATAACATACGCATGCTTGATTCATCCATGCAACAACAAAGAACTACTCCGTAGTCTTATTTCATGATGTTTTATTCATTTGACAAGCCCTAAGTTGAGGATGCCAAAAGCAGTTTGAGGCCAAGTCCTTTCCTTGGATTTCATCAACAAAACTCTAGCCCAAGCAATCCAACCTTCCCAAGTCATCCTCTTGTCCCAAGGACTTCCCCATTGAAGCAGAAGTATAACCCCCTTTTCGGCCTCGGTCTCAGCCTCCTCGAACCTGCCCTTGCTCAGGTATAACTGGCTCAGAACCACATGAGGCTCCCCAACAAAAGGGTTCTTCTCGATGCTCCTCAGCAGCATCTCCTCGGCTTTTTCCAGGCCTATCTTTCCATGATCGCACACCGCTTCCCAGTACAAATCTCTTGCTTCTATCTGCTCGTTCGCTTTCAAAACCCTTGTGCAGTTCTCAAACACAGGTGGGACTACAAGCTCTATCTCTTCATCTCTCCCTTTCACTTCACCTTGTTGACCTGCCATCTTCCTCTCCTCCATCATTATCCTCTCCTCCCTCACCATCAACATATAGACTGCTCCCATCTTCGACAGTGAACTCGTCCACAGGCCTGGCTTCCCATCTCCTGGCCATAAAGACACAATATCGCTGCCCTTGAACTCGAGTCGGCCATCTGAGTTCTCAAACAACACATCCTGGAAGCTGAAAAGCTGATCACTGAAGTCAGCTATAGTCATCAGAAGAAATACAGCAACAACCCTCCTGGATACCCTGACGTCTTCATCAGTTTTGATGTGTTTGACAAGGATACCGTCTTCAGGCACCAAAGAGTTAATCTTAAGCCTCCATATCTCGTCTTTGCTAGACAACCCTTTGTCAGTTACATTCTGAAGTGACATCTCAGATAACTGAAGGTGGTCCATGAGCTCAGTTTCAGTGTACTGAAAGATGAGCTGATCATGGATGAGGGGCTGTCGAGGGACGATGCAGAACAGGTGGATGAGCCTCTCAGCAGCGTCTCCAACATGCCGTCTGACAGTGTCACGGCCTGTAGAGGGGTCGAAGATGGCAAGGTTGACGTAGGAGTTGGAGTAGGCAGAGTGGAAGAGGCCGCATACAGAGACAGCGTCAGAAGCACCCCAGAGTTTGAGGATTCGATAAATGTCGAGGAGGTGTTCGAGGAAGGTGCCGTGCTTGTGCCAGCACTCAGCAGCACCAACTGAACGAAGTAGACCGACCAGACGGGGGAGTTGGGGATCAATCTTGTCGAGCTCGCCTCTGATGAAGGGTTTGGCTGAACTCAACAGAGTGTTGAGCACATTTTCGTCGTGACTGATCATGTTGGCTGACTGATCAGATGGGCAAGCAGGAGACATGTTTGAGTGGTGTGGAAAACAAGGTGAGTTAAATGAGAAGGGTAATGGTAGAATATCAGTTCGTCTATGTATCTGCCTTAACAATAAAACGGTCAAGTGACATCCCACCTATATATATATATAATACAAGTATGTTATTTTTTCCTA
Organism: Gypsophila paniculata; assembly: GCA_032274805.1. Taxonomy (NCBI): domain Eukaryota; kingdom Viridiplantae; phylum Streptophyta; class Magnoliopsida; order Caryophyllales; family Caryophyllaceae; genus Gypsophila; species Gypsophila paniculata. The sequence continues at coordinate 539,052 of JAUEKU010000001.1, forward strand.
TGCATAGTACTCTGATTTTATGTTTACTACTTAATCTGTCTAAAATCTTAAAGACGAATATACCCGTGTTAAAATAAGAATTTGTGGAGTAATATTGATGATGATTGAACAAGTGTAAAGACAAAAGTAGCAGATGCAAAGTTCCGTAAACATTATTGTTTCCTTTTCTTTCTTTATAATAATTCCTAGCTTGGGTGTTCTGCGCTACGTTAGTCCCAACTTGTGTTTGTTTAAGACGCTAAAACGTCCAATCTGACACTGACTTCTATCCTAAATGAAGTACCGCGTTTACGTCCCAAAAAGGACGGTCACAATTTTTTTAGTGTGTTCCTTTCATTTTTTAACTTTAGTCTGCATTTTTTTAGTGTCATCTATTCATTTTTTTATATATTTTTTTTAAATCAACTTTTTATACTAGAACTCAATGTGAGGACCATTGATTATCCACTTATAAAATCACTCCTAAATAATCGATCTAAAAGCTTGGCTAAATCGAAGGGAATATAAAAGACCATTTCTCTTTTTGTTTTCTAACTACCTATTTATACCGATCTTTCATTTGAAGTAAAAGATAATTTTTTCCAAGACTTACTCTTTGAATTAAGTTTAAATTACTTGGTAAATTTGTGTTATCTATTTATCCCTCAACTTTAATGGTTCTAATAATAGAATGATACGAGTATAAAAGGGAAAATAAGTTTACAATTACGTAGTGAGTTGACAGTGTAAAATCCTTCATACACCATAGGGCCCAACACTGGAACATCAGCTCAAGTCTAATTTATGTTCAATTGATTGTGGAGCAAGCCGGACTGAAAGCAGCAACGAACTCGCACCTTTTAATCAGGAATTTTGAATAAAATAACTAGTTTGCGGTGCGACTTCAAATAACATCGCCTTGCGACAACTTGCCTGTGAATGCATGATGGGGAAATGGTTACTTCAGTGAGATTCCTCTTCTCTTGAGAGAATTACTCCGAACAATTTCCAAGTGAATGTAAATGTGATCTGAGAAACATTGAAATAAGTAAATCTTTCTTCAGCTACCTAACACTGAAGTAAAATCATTATACCTCTACTCTGATAAGTTATGAGAGTCAAATCCTGTTATATGATTATATCAGACCATTACGAAACTGTAGGTCGCTCCTGCATCTGGCTTCAACCTTGAAGACTCGAGAACAGAACTTTCTGCACATGTGAGGACTTAGGAGACATGGTACACGCCCAGTTCAGGCACACTTTAGTGCATGTAATGCAGGGATTGCCTTCCAAAAACAAGCAGCACCAAAAGGTCAGCTTTTCTCAATTGTGTTGTAGAGTCATTCTTGCGGGGTTTCAAGGGCAGGGATCAAGTTCAAAGTTTTCAGCAGGAATGTGTATGTGAAGGCATCTTCCTGGAGCTTCTCAAATCTGACAAAAAAAAAACCCGCTTTCTAAAGTTGACAATGTGACATTAACAGTGAACATCCAGTGAGATACCACTAATTCAGAATTCAGGGAGGCGGCGATGCAGACTCATGCATAAATCCCTAACTAATATGAGTAACCTTAGCACTGCAAATACCGTTTAGTATGGTTCATCTACGCTTATCAAAACAGTGATTCACCTATGTAAAATCCAGAGATTGGTGGCAGACATACAGAAGTGTCCAACAAACTTCGAATATATCCACAGCTTTAAAGGGATCAATTATTTTACTGATCTGTCATTTCCAAAACTATGTTTTAACAAATTTTTGTAACATCCAGGACTGATGTATCTAACATCTGTATATTATATACAAAAAATAAGCAAACAAATGACAATTACATAATTACATTGCACAGAAAATGATACTGAAAATGGAACCAATAAAAACAGAAGATTACCTTCCTGATCTTGAGCAATGCCCAGCACCAAATTCACATTTAAACAACAGGAGATTATCATCAGTTTTTAATTCCCTAAGTTTTGCCACAAATTTCGCAGGTTCTGAGTACATCACACGTGGATCTGCCAAAAAGAGCACAGCTTAGTTTATAACAACTTCATTATATGATGAACATGAACCACAGCTTAAAGCCAATCTCCATTTTCGTGATTTATGAAAACGTAAAACATCCAGGAAGAACACATTGCAGCTCCTGTGCCAAGAGAATTATACAATCAAGTACACTAAGCTCTAGCTATTACGCTCGAAAAATATGTGTAAGCTCAACTATAAAAATAACGCTACTCTCTAATATTCTTTACTTTGAATAGATGCTCAACCATTTGTCTGTGATTGAGATAATACGTTATGCTAATAATGCTCAACTGTTTAGATTAATGCTCAATCGCTCTATGAGAATATTCTCTCTCAAAATAAAAAAATATTACTCCATACTCTAAATAAGAATATGCGCACACACTTCATATTTTTGCGAGAAGCTCAATTCAAATAATTTGAAAGCTGTATTTGAGCACACAGAACTACACCTAGAGCTAGGTACGTCCACATGTACAATCAATTTACTGCCTGCCAACTACTTTATTCCAGGGATCAAGGTCTCATATAAATCAACAAAAATAAGAAAGTATAAAAAGTAGGGCTATTTAACGGGAATAATCCATCCTATTGATGGTCTTCTATCAATAAACCATCCTATATTTAATCCCAGAATAAACCTACCTTTTACCATCGTCTTCTATTATTGCACTTGACCTTAATTTAACCTCTTAAACCGGTAAAAAAAAAGGCACCCACAAATTACTTCTTCCACCATCCTCACTCATACTTTACCCAAATACCCACTACTTCCTTTTCCCTCTGTTGATTCCATTTACAATTGATCAACACCATCTTTGTATCATCATTATTTCGTTCATCCATCATCATTCATCGCTGATCATCAAAACGTAATCAACCTTGTTGGGAGTATATCATTCCTCTTCACTCCATTGTGTTTGCTGATAGGTAGTTAGTTTTGTAACTAATTTCGTCCTCTCTCAAACAATTAGGTTTTACTCCATTAATGGAGAATGCTAATTTCTTCAAACCCCACCGTCAATACCTTTAATAAGGTTATCGATGAGCCAATTGCCTTATCACACACCAATTAACCGACAAATTATACTTTGAGTGACTGAAATTTAAAAATCCCCAAATTTTAGGGTTCAAGTGTATGTGGGTCAGAAGTTAGGGTAACAAATGGCGGTGCAGTGGGGTGTCCGATGGTGGTGCACGTAACTGTTGCTGGTGGTCGGTAAGGTAAGTTGTTGTGGTGGTTAGTGGTCGGTCGATGATATATAGTAGTTGTGCTCGGCGGTACTGGTGGCGTAACGGTGGCAGCCTGTGATGGAAAATGGAAGGTGGCGAAAATGATGATTTATTCCTCCTAAGGCATTTATCTGCTCTGAAACCTAGCTTATACGACTTCATGTATATGCTTCACGGGTGATGAAAAATGAAAGAGTAGTGAAGACGGGGCACAAGTGGTGGTGGTGGTGATAGGTCGGGGTGGTGAAGAGTGATGGTGGTTGGAGGTTCGACGTATTAAGAGTAATAAAAATAGGTATAAATTATACTTAAAGAATGGGTGACCGGTTGTTCAGGTAGCCTGTTCATTTGGTGCAATAATAGAAAACGAGTGTAATAGGTGGGTTTATTTTGGGATTAAACGTAAGATGGTTTATTGATGGAAGACCATCAATAGGATGGATTATTCTTGTTAAATAACTCTTGTTTTATTTTATTTTCGAAAGTCTTTAATTAATAATTAGAACAATCTTTATATCATATAACCTAAATAACATAAATAGAATAAAGTAAAAATCATCCCAGTTCTTAATATGACTGAATATCTAAGCTACAAATGACCCATATTGAATTACGAACAACTGCTTGTTATCAAACAAATTATGAAAATAAACCTAGTAGCTTTGACCCTTTATTCATTACACATCAAACGTCTAATTCATTTGACAAACTAATCAGACACAACAAAAAGCAAACTTTTAGAAGTTCCACGAACAGCAATAGTAAAAAGAGCCTTGTCCTTGTTCAATCCAACAGCTAGTGACTCGATGTTATAACCCCTTCCCAAAAACACCCCTGCAATTCGATTGATCATACCACTTTCGTCCCCCACAAATATAGAATAAGAATTTGGCATGTTTAAAAATAACAGGTACATATAAATACGAAATACATTCATTGAAACCCACAATCCACATGCCTTTATAATTACTCCTACCATATCATGCATCAGGTTCGTCGATTCGAGTCTTATGGGGTTCATTACATAGCTACTTCTTCATGCTTGACTCCATTTTGAATAAAACAATTACGTTGGGAGCAAATAGTTTAGTTGAAATTGACATACCTACGGAGTGTGGCTGCGAAAATCACTACGTATTTTAATTCTGATCCGCAACCCCACCTTTATAACTGCAAGTGAGAAGAAAAATTAACATCCATGTCCAACACTGTCCCTTTGTAGACAATTCAATCTTAAGTTGTGAATTACGAAATTCTATCGAACTTAAAGAAGTCTAGATTACATAATAAACTACTCCGTATTTGATTTAGCAAAATTAAACTACCATGTAAATTTGTTCTGCTTGCTAATTGATCTGTATATTTTGTGATCTTAATCAGTACATAAACCACAATTGTTACGATCCGAACCCTTTTTCACCATGTTGTTCCATAGCTCAAGCGCCACCTCGACCCTCTTGTGCCTCTTACACAACGTAATCAGCTCTGTGTTCGCCAAACAGCCATTCGCCTTCATCTTTCAATATTTTTTTTTTGATATATACATAACCCAATTGTTCCTCACGAAATGTAATTTTCATAGCTAATAAATTGTATTTAATTGTTTTGAACCATATAAAGCTCAATTAATGTATAGATTGGATAAAATAAAGAAGTCAACACGAAATTTACAGATTAGGAAAAACTCACCCTTGCACGTCGGAGATGGTGGCCGTCTGAAAGTAGAGGTTGCCTTCAAAACATAAATAACGGTCGAATTGATAGCTGCAGTATTTGAAACTGAAGATTGGATGAAGAAATAAACCATAATTATTGATTTGGGGTGTTGTAAATTGCCAAGGAAAGGAAACGGCATTGACAAATTAGTGTGAAATTAATGTGTAATAAAGGAGTAGATGGAAGGATTTAGGAGTAATTGTGTAATAAAGAAGCAGATGCAAAGATTTAGGAGTAACGCTTTCAAACATGAAGTTCGGTATATTTGTCATGATGATGATTTTGCCTTGAAGTTGTACACGTGTAAGTTTATCTGGTATTAGTAGTGCTTCGTACTTACGTGGACTAATTAGTTGTGATCCATGCTTACGTGGATCGATGTAGAAGCTCGGTTATGACACGTGGGAGTATTCTATTCAACAAACCCCTTTTTAATATTATTTATAGATGAGTAGAAATGTTAGATTTTTTTTGTGAATAAATGCATTCAATTAATGTGTATTTATAGAAATTAGCATTGAATTTAAAAAAAAAAAAAAAAAGTGGACCGTTTTTTCCAACGGCCAGAAGGGAAGAGAGAAAAAAGAAATTCATGCTGGATCGTGCCTGGCCGAAACGAGCCGAGTTAAGGCACTGACCCCTCCGGACCGGGCCGATACGACATGGTTCATCGTGTCGTACAAGAACCTTGTTCGTGACGAGTCAGACGGAACCTCATGGTGACGAGGCTGTGTAGAAACCAAAAAGGTCCGCATATTCACCGTATACGTTCCCTCCTACTCCCTGGCCCCCTTCGTTTTCTCTCTCCCTTCAATCTTTCCTTGTTTTTCGTCTACCTACTTCTTCTACTCGTCGAATTTCCCAAATCACAAACTCATATCCTACCAATTCCAGACCCAAAAAGCAAATTGAAATTCATTCAATTGCATAATAATAATAATAATAATAATAATAATAATAATAATTATAATAAGTTCACACCAATCTAATGCTTCGACTCATCTCCCGAACATTCCGCCACCGCCACCGCCGCCGCCGCCGTAGCCCCCTACCTCACCGCCAATTCTCCTCCTCCACATCATCATCTTCCACGTCATCACATTCACCACCATCTCTCTCCTCGCAATGCCACGTCATCACCGCCCCACCACCATCTCCACTCGCTCCTCTCCCGTCCCCCTCACGCGCCGCTTACCTCTCTCTCCTCGCCGTCACCGCCGCCGTATCAGGCGGCGCGTACCTCATCTACGCCGACGACGATAAAAGCATTTCCGCCACACTCCATGCCGCCATCAACCGGTCCACTGACTCCGCCGCCCGAATCCTCAACCGAATGAAGCAGACCGGTCTTGCCGCCACCGTGTTATGGGACTCGCTTCGCTCCGTCCTCTCCTCCGCCAACCTCGAGGTGCGGTCCGGGTTTGAGTTCCGTGTGGCGGCGTTTCTGGCGGACATTGCGGCGGCAAATGCGGCGAGGAGAGTGGCCGTTGTTGCGGCGGGTGACGGGAGGGTGGTGGATTGGCTGCTGGAGACGGTTGCTCGTGAAGTTAGTGGGACCCAGGCTGAGGCGGCGAGAGCGTTGGCGTATCTGATTGCTGATCCTGTTGTTAGGAACGAGGTCTTTGCTAGGCCTCATGCTGTTCCTTATCTTCTCAAGTTCATCTTCTCGTCTCAGCCGCGATCTCGAAAGGTTGATTTTACTCCACATTTTCATTTGTTTTTGGCTAATCTGTGAATCTTGTCAGAACTTTTGTTGCAATTTTGATGTTGCTTGGATAGTTTAGTCGTTAGTTTATTACGGTATTTGGAGTTGCTTTTGTAGGGTTACTAGGGACTAGGGGGGTCAGAGTGCAATTATATATCGACGCATACATGAATTACTCCCTCCTTTCATTGTTCATCACATTATAAGGTCCCCATTTAGTTGTGAAATATTAGTGGTACTCCTTGAGTTAAAGAATCTACAAGTGAAGATACCGCCTATACATACCAAATTCCTTAGTTATAAAAGACGTGAGGCGACAGAGGCCCTAGTCGATGAGGAGTGTGCCTCATGAATACAAGGACACCATCTTTGCATACAACGTTTTATTTCCGAAATGAAATTTAATGCAGCAATACCCTTTTCTAGATTAACTAGGGCTAACATGTACGATAACGTTACAAAGGTAAAGACATGGACATATTAAAAGCATTAGAGTAAAAAATATGGTGATTTCATAGCAATGTGGATAGCTTTCTTCCCCTCTTACAAAAGACACACGTAAGGCCCACCAATGTGTTTTAGCTAGTGCCTCAATGTGCCAAGGCTGAAGAGTTTTAAACTAAGCCATATACCTTTTGGAGTCCTCGTTAGGAGTACTAACAAGTTGCGGGAGTATCATGCAAGTTCTTAATTTAGGTGGTTTGGGAACTTTGCTTTTTTTATGTTCATTATAAACAATAGTAAACTTTGCTTATGTTGTTTTTTGTTTTGGTTTATTGAAAGTTGGTCTCGACATTTTATGCATATGCAATTACATATTGTGAGGTTGTGAGGTTAGGAGACTTCAGATGAGTGTATTGATCATAGTAGTATCGGTGGAGGTTTGTTGAACGACCAATCATGAACTTTATTTGTTGGGTAACGGTCTTTGTGAGGGTCATGGGGTTGTGTTATTTGGCGTGTTTGTTTTTTCGTAAGGTGAAAATCTCAAACTTTGGCTGTATGAATGGAAAATGTGGAGAAGACAGGAAGTTCTCGTTGTCCTTGGGAGTTATTGTCTTATGAGATGGTGAAACTTGATTGAGGAAATATTGGATTTTTATATGTGGTAATTTAGAACGGTAGTATATATGGGTAACATTTTAGGGCCTATTATTTCTTAATTTTGGATTTGTACTTCTAGCATTTGCATTTGCAGTTTAGGGCCTAGATTGTAGATTTGCTAGTATGTTGAGGTTGATTTTTGTTTTGAGACTAGGATCACATATTTGTAGGTCTTCATTGTTAGTATTGGACTGAAGTTGCGACATATCTAAAAACCAATCCACTTCTTGGAAAGATTAATTAGACGTAGAAAAGGGAGCTACGAAGTATAGAGTTGCTGATTCCTGGTGCATCCTGGTGCAGTGGAATCCTTCATTTTCCTCTGTAAATCAGCATACTTTGGGATTGTCCTGTTGCACCAAGCGTTGTTTTTCCTGTATCATTTTCTGGTAACCCAATTTTAATTCTTCTACACAGGCAATCTTTTCTCTTTCTTTTTTTTGTATTTGTCAATGGGGCCATTTATTATCATCAGCCACATATATTGCTCTATTTCTTTGACAACAACACCATTATCCTGGTGTCTTAAAAGCTCCCAGCTTTGACAAGGTTGATGCATATAGCCTTACCTCGCTACAAAGAGGCTGTTGTGTTTCCTACTGTGTTTGAAATCATCTGGCTGTTTCACTAAGAAAAGAAGCGCAACACGTAAGTTAGTTAATTTGCGTCATTCCATCATACCTAAAACCAAAGAATGGTAGTTTCTTTGGCCCAAAATTGAATGAAAATACACTTTCATTTGCTACAGTTTAAAATAGAGAATAATAGGGAATTGTTGTCTAGATTCCAGCTAAATTCTTTTGATACCTCTTAAACATGCGTGTGCGTATACACACTTGCGCACGCTTATACATGCAAAATTGGTGGTTCAAATTTAACGTTACTGATATATTGTAAATATCTGTTGAAATGGTGTAAATATCTGTTGAAATGGTGTACCAATCCCGATCTTTGTTTAGGTGACTTATGTTTTTGAGGAGACGTGAGGAAATTTAATATTTGGTTCATTACGAGGTGGAACTCCTTCAATTTTGTATCATAGACTTGCATGGTTGTTATTGATTGAAACTTTTATGGGGGACGACAACGACATTTCATCCTTATTTAGGTCTGTTTTCTTCATCCTGGGACTCATATCTGACAGGCCATGCTGAAATTTCTTCTATTATGCACGCATTTTTTACTGATCTTAACCCCTTGGTAAATAAATGTCTCTTTGTTTGGATGGTAATTAGTTTGCCTAGGTCATTTTGTTCTGACACTCATTTGTCAAAGTTTTTTTCCTGAGTCACTTTGAAGTAATACGTTTATGCATGTGTATGGCGAGAGTCTTAATGCCATTAATGTGTGCTGTATTGGTGTTTGTGGGCATCTGGTGTACATCTCAAACATTGTTTTTGTTATTCACTCAATTGGCATATCTGAAATAAGTTTTGTAAAAACTTTTACTTTATTGGAACAGAATTCAAGAATTTCTGATTCTTTGAAAGGTAGGAGCATGCTTGTTGCTGCAATAATGGATGTTGTGACTTCCAACTGTGAGAGCAAAGACAATGTTTTATTCCAGCCATGTCTTTCAGCAAATGCTGAAATGAGAGACATTGCTTCAGCTATACAAGTAATTGAAGGTGGCCTGAATCTTGATGATCCTCATGGTGATGATGATGATGATGATGATGGTGACAAAGGATTGAAGGGTATTGGTATCAAAATTCTTGGTGGAACAACTGTACTGGGGTTTTCAAGAACTACCGAGGCAGTGGATTATGTTGATAGCAATTCTGCAGATTCCCACAAATACACATCTAAAAGCCTTCTGTATCAAAAAAGATATGATGGCTCTCATGAAGATGCAAATGTGTCGTCTGCTGTGGTACCTGGTCTCTGGGATGATTTACATTCTCAGCATGTTGCCGTGCCTTTTGCTGCATGGGCACTGGCAAATTGGGCAATGGCTTCGGAGGTCAACAGATATCATATTCAAGAGTTAGATCAAGATGGGCGTGCTGTCATGACGGCTTTAGCAGCTCCTGAAAGATCAGTCAGGTGGCATGGGAGTCTGGTCGCTCGACTGCTATTGGAGGACAACCATGTCCAGTTGAATGATAATGTTTCTGACTGGAGTTCTAGTCTTCTTGCCACTGTATCTCAAGCTTGCAAAACCGATGACATTCCACTGGCACAGGTGGCGCTGTCTGCTTTCTTGCTTTCCGTTGAGCGGTGTTCGGGGGCTAAAAAGGTTTTGATGGAGAAAGGTCTTGGTACAATGAGAGACACTGCTAAACAAACAATGAAGCACAAAGATATACAAGAAGCACTAGCAAGAGCCTTAGAATTGATGTGTGCCGGTGAGAGTGAAATTCATCTATCACTTGACGAAAGTTTAAAATGGTCTGGTGTCTTGCTTCCTTGGGCCTGTGGACAATCGTCTTCTGAAAAAACAAGATGCTCAGCTAAAAAA
>JAUEKU010000001.1:552643-564685 GCA_032274805.1 Gypsophila paniculata
GGTGTCTTGTGGACGCATCAGAGAGGAATGTTTAATTGTGTTCTTCTATGTAAAGCATCTGGATGTTATGTTATCTTGTTTTATGCAAACCCTATGGACCTTCAACCTGATCAGTGGATAATAACATGTAAAACTACGACTCTATCTTCTCCAGGGCAAAAACTGCTCGTTAACTGCCCACTGTCCAATGCAAACTTCTAAACTGCCCACTACATACATGAAACACATATTTAGTCAACAATTGTTGTTGCGTATCTATAGTTTTATCGCAATACAACGTATGTGATTTGGCCTTATTTTTAGTTGGTGTTGTCAAACTTTAAATTTTATAATTTAATGTTGGATTGTTGGTAATTTTAAAACTTAAAAGTAGATAAAATATATGAAATGACGATAATTATTTTTGTATTGATCAAGTGCATTTTTGAACTATTTTTCAAAATAAACTTTAGACATTGCTTAGACTTTCATACTCCGATTGATGTAATCCATAACTCTCAATACTTATAATGTGCACAAATTCTTACATAACACTGTTTTATTACAAGCTATAATAAGATCACTTTACTTGTGCTTTATCATGATCATTTATATAAATTGGGTGACGTTTTATCTTGATCATTTATATAAATTTGATAATGCTTTTACTATTATTCGTGATTCTTTATCATAGTTCCATTTTTATAATGCTCATTTTTTTTAATGATAAGAACTACTTTTATCGATCAAATATTATCATTTTATTACTTTTAGTGAAAAAATTCTTGATTTTTTTGTAAATTTTTTTGCAGAAACTGTAAAATGATCTTACATTAATTTAATATAAAACCATCGTACCAAAAACTTTTATTTTACATTACACATAATACATTTTTTAAAAAGTATACCCTTGAATTTTCATGGGGTCAACGCTAGTAATATATGAATGCACTGCAGTATGGTTAAAGTGGTCTTGTAGACCGCGTAAAATGAAATAGGAAGGATGGGGTAGTTTATTGCTGTTATTTTTCGAATAATAATTATCTCTTGTACTCAGCATTTGCCTGCCACCTTTAGCGCTTTATGATGCAAACCTCATTCTATATTAAGTCATAGAGATGTTTGTGGAATTTACAGGAAGTTAGCTCCATGCTTCTGGAGAAGCTTGTTGCTGCAGACATTGGGAGTCGGCCAGTTGTTTTTGTGACTCACAGGTACCAGTTTCTTTCATGCATATATCCCTCTTATTTCTTATCCTTAATATGTAGGGATGAGGGATCAGTGTGTTTGGCATTGCTATATCTAGTATCTGCTTGCTATTCTGTAGTCTTTACGTGATCCCAAGCAGTTCATGTTTGCAGCATGGGTGGGCTGGTCGTCAAGCAGCTGTTATATCAAGCAAAGACAGAGAATTTGAATAATCTGGTCAATAACACTGTTGGCGTAGTAAGCTCTATGTCCATCCTCTTAGTAACCTTATGCAGCTGACCTAGAACTTGCTTACAAGCAATTCACTCTTGGTGCAGGTGTTCTACAGCTGTCCACATTTTGGCAGCAAGCTTGCAGATATGCCCTGGCGGATGGGCCTTGTGCTTCGCCCTGCCCCTTCGGTTAGTTTCTATTTCTATTTCTCGGTTTTTCTTTTCAAAAGGAAACCAGTAAGATGATATTAATAACTAGTTGTTTCTTCATCTATTTCTTTTAGATAGGGGAGTTGAGAAGTGGGTCTCCTAGGCTGGTTGAGCTTAATGACTTTATTCGTCAACTCCATAAGAAAGGATTGCTTGAAGTTCTTAGCTTTTGCGAGGTACATCTCAAATAGTCAATATTGGCAATGCAACAGAATTAAGTTTTATTCTTGACTGAATCTTCCATTTTAGACAAAGGTGACTCCACTTGTTGAGGGTTATGGAGGATGGGCTTTTCGTATGGAGATTGTGCCAATTGAATCAGCTTATCCTGGATTTGGTGATATTGTGGTAAGTATATCATTTTCAGAGATTGGCACTATTGTAGATTTGTAGACGAGGGAATTGGTTTTATTTGGAGATGGTTTGAGATGTAAACTTATTTTGAATATCCTAATTAAATAAAAAAAATAATATTAGCAGTGATGAAAAATAGCAAACAAGGAACTAAAATGCCAGATACTTTTTGAACTGCTTTCTCCAAAAGGCCATTCTGTCTAATCAATTATTGAGTAGTATCTCTAAATTATTCTAATAAGATTAGGTACTTTCACTCTTGTAAAGTACTCTCCATCCCTTTTGGCTTTGTTGATCAATTGATGTCAATTGCGGCCAATAATTTATCCTAATATATGTGAAGATGTAATGTTAAATTTGTTACGTTTGATTCATCAAATCAAACTATTTCCATGTTTTGTTTTTTAATAAAGTTGTAGTCATTAGAAAATATGGGTCAAAGATATGAACGTTTGCTGATCAAAAGTCCATTGTAACAATATCAATGGAATGGGGGGGAGAATGTCTCAAATTTAATCCGATCTGAATCATGACGTTTGGCTTTGATTTTTGTCAAAGATATGAACTTTTTTGGCTTTGATTTTTGTTGAGCAGGTATTAGAGTCAACAGATCATATCAACTCCTGTAAACCAGTAAACCGTGACGATCCTTCGTATACAGAGATATTAGACTTCCTACATAAATTGAAAGCCCTGCACACATGAGTTATTTTGGGGTCTGCTTACACAACTGTATGAATGTCATCAGGAAACAAATTATCAGATCTGATTATTGAAACTCAATATAGTATCTAGGACACCTGGGGTTGTCATTTATCAGACTTAAAATTCTTTTGTACAGGCTAGGTAGTTATTAACTCAAGGGTATAGGGATTAGGGGTCAGGACCGACAACTTATGTGAGGCGTTTTTGGAGAATGACAGTGCTTCACTGCAAGAACCAGTCATTTTCTCATTCTTGAAGTTAGAATGCTGCTGGAGGACTTATGTTTCGGCTATGTTTTGAGCTATTTTGTGTAACGGCGATTTTGTGACCTGTTATATATCAGCCTTGTCTCCGTCTCTGGACCTTTGCTGTAAAAATGTAGATTGTGTATTCAAGTGCTTTTATACCGATTGTATATGCATCGTTCTGGAAATATGATTTACTGGAGATGCACCATCTTTTTTTTTGTTTCTATTTTGTTCTCATTTAAAATTTTAAAATTGAGTTTTTTAGTACTCGTATGTAGACTGTTACGTACAAATAGTACTCATTTTTTCAGTCCTCAAGAACTTGACCTACATACAAATTTAAATGAGATATTGAAATATTTTATGGTGTACATTGAGTTTTTCGGTGATTATGTTATGTCCATACTTTTTTAAAATTCTTCGATATACTGCTATCGTGTTTGAAATTTTACAAATATATACTTCCAACATTCTTACTTTGATTTTATGCCACCTCTTTAAGTCCATAAACTTAATAATTCATTTATTAATTTACCTATTAGGGTATCTATATTATTCACTTAATTGACAATTTACCTATTCAAATCTTTATTTCAAGGAAATCGTTAAATTTAACTTGAATCCCAAACAATAATTTCAAGTTCACGTAACTCTCCCTATTCAGCTTAATTAACACCCTATTCTTCATTCACCTCATAAAATTGAGGCTAAAAAAAGAAAAATTGTAAAATTCATGATTTTATCGATTATTTGACGAGTTAGCTTAATGCAAAGTGAGGTTTAAAAATATAGGTTTACAATGTAGAATTTCAAAGAAAAAAAAAAGAAAAAAAAAAATCACATATCAACAGCCTTCGGAACAAGGCACTGAGAAGTTGAAGAGTATGAAGACCTCTAAAACACCACTACCAAACAGTACAAGGCTTATGACCTCTTAACTTAGAATCTTCTGTCAACTCTGATCTGCTTCTTCACTGATTTAAAAGAAGCAAAAACAGCTTGGTGATCAACCATGTGATCTGGAGCGTCATGACCACTTTGAGCAGAAGAGCGCTTCAGAATCTCAAAGAGTGAAGTGCTGGAAACTTGCTCATCTGTTGTCTGCGTCTCTTGGGTGCACCGTTTCACTTGAGAGCCACTAAATTTTGCAGATACAACCTTCTTTGCCTGGCTTTCAGTCTGCTGCAACAGAAAGGCGGAGTAATTATCAGTCCAGTTTAAGCAATGCTTGAACAAGTTTATAAACAATGTAATGCTACAACAGTTTAATAGTAAAAACATTATACACTTCGGCTTGCAAATGACAGGCGGCCTTTATCATATTCTTCCTAGAAAGAAAAAAGGAGTTCGGTTAAGCTCACCAAAACACGCGAATCCTCGACAAGTGATGCTGAACTCCGGCTGTCATCTCGTCCAAATATATAAGATTTGCCTGTGTTTGAAACCTGCCTTTTGTTTGATGGCAATGGATTGCTTGAAGCTCGTCTCAAGAATGAAGACTACAATTTCAAAAGCAAAGCATTGGAGAACATTTTAGCGCATTACATGCTATGGGCACTACTGAGAAGAAGAATTCAATTTTATCAAGACCTACAAAGATCACCCATCACGCGACGACACTAAAAACATGCAAGTCAGAAGCCATGACCATATTTAACCTGTCAAACATTTGCCATGACATTATCTTGTTTCTAAATTTCTATTGTAAGGACACTATATATTCAAGAGTGGCGTTTTCGCTGGCGAAACTCCTACTCATATGACTTAGGACTCGCAAGAGAACAGGGAACCAACTTTTTTTTTCTTTTTTTGGTGTAACGAGAAACATAAAGATACAATTAAAGCTGACAGGTTTTCAACCCAAATTATATAGAGCACTTGAGCCTTAAAAAAAGAGTTTCGGCTTTTTTAGTAGGCTGGACACAAACAGTATGAGAGTCTGTTCCCTTTGGTACCTTTGAGGAGTTAACTTGATTTCCAACTGAGACTATTTTCTGTTTCCAACCTAACTTTTTGACAGAAACCTAGTTTCATACTGATCCCTGTTTATGCTTAGATTATCAAAACTTAGAGAATTAGCACTTAAGCAGATCTGTGACTCTGAGGTTCTTCCAAAAAGGTCAACACAGGCAACCATTCAACCTTGTAATTTGCTGGTTTTTCTGGCCTTTTGTGTGTAAAAATTCATCTAACACCCAATCACATTGTGGTATTGTCGAGTAAAATATACTTTTCTGGAAAAAAAAAAGAAAAAAAAAGTTGGAGCTGATATGATCGTCATTTTACCTTCTTAGAGTTACAGCTGTTGCCTTTGATCAGGAGTGCATCAAAAAAAGCTGATAAAAGACAACACTAATTAATATTGTCCAATGTGATAAACGACCATAAAACAACACGAATACAGACCAAAACCTTACATGGTGTTTTTGCTTTCTTGGTTACAGGAGCAGAATTTAGCTTTCTTATGCGACCCAAAACTTCTTTGGAGCTATCATCCTCGGCTGCAGGTAAGACCTTCCTCTTCCTTTCTACCCCCTGAAATAATTCACAATCAACCACAAATTTAATATAGAAACCAATATGCGGAGTATATATTAATCATTGGCCTAAGGAATTACAAATGATAGCAGAAACTTAACTAGTATTCTTTTGAATTTGAATGGCTATGGGATAAAACAAAGCTAAATTGGTTTCTCTTTATCGTGAAGTGGCAATCATTCGATGCAATTTTCGTTATCGGACATACGTACTCAGCATTTATACAGGTGTAAGGCTTACTGCATTCAACCCCACTGAGCTTGCTATTGGCGAGCGTTCGGGTTACATTGAACTATTGAAGTAATAACTGAAAGTCCAGTTTGCATATACTTACCTCTGTACAAAGCGAGTTTCGCCTAGACAAACTTCTTTCGATTTCTTCATCTTCAGATGACACATAACCATCATCTTTATCGGTAAACATCTGCGGAATCATCTGCTTCAACATTTTTGTAGTTGCACGAGTACTGGTTTGAAGGGGAGATCCAGAAGCTTCGGAGTCAGATGCATCATCTGAGTCAGATTCATCAGCTACATCCTTTGACCCTACATCATCTTCATCGTCATCCTCAACCTCGAGGAAGACTGGCTCTTGCTGCTTTCCGCCATGTTTTAACTTCTGTAAGAGGTTTTCCGTTCCAGCTTCATCTTGTTGTTGAAGCCAAGTCTGATGCAATTGATTACGCCTTTCAAGATCAATTGGCTTTTCTTTGAAATCAGTGGCGATGTAATCACAATGTTCTTCCATATCAGCATCATTTTCCTCATCCTTGTCCTCAATAGGAAGAAGGTCATTGTCGCTGTCGTCTTCCAAAGCTTCTTCATCCAAAAACTCTTTCACTGGATCACCCATAAGCGAGTAGCTGTCTTTACGCGATGATTTTGGTAACGGCTCAGTGTTCTCCTTGTCACTTTCTTCCTCGTCAGAAGAGCTAGATAAACAACAAAACCCTTGTTAAACTTCTAAAAAAATCAACACCGTAGTTCATGCTGAAGTTCATAAAAAAGGACAGATAGCTTAACCAGATCAAGTAAATACCCGCAGAAATAAGAAAACTCATTCCTCAGCACAGTTTAGTTAAATCATGTGAACTAACAAGGGCGAGGAATGAAAGTTTAAGGCAATTACATGTCATCCGGAAGGGCAGATTCAAGGCTCAGGTTCAAAGACGGCAACAATGGAGATACATCTTCAACAGGACTTCCGGACTCCTCATTTCTCGCATTTTCTTGAGAATCACTTGCTTGAGAATCAGAGAAAAGTTCCTATAAAATTCACATCCAAATTAAGCCACAAAACAAAATGCAGCAGAATAGAAAAAATTGTTAATAACATAATTGGACTCCACAACAAAAGAAATTGACTGCAAACCTGTGTGTCATCAACAGGTGCACGATACGGTTTTCCAGTTTCCTCCAATAATATCTGCATCAAACAGTCAATTAAAATCCCAAAACATCAATAATGCTACTAATTTAACACTCCCTACATCACTTGTTATTCTAACAATTAAACGATGAAGCAAACACCAAACACAGAGCTAGAAATCGCAATCAAACATCGGAAATTAATATAAGAAATCGACATACATTATTACTACGGCTTTTCTCGTGACTAGAACAAGATTGATCTTCAATATCCCCCTTCACAGAAACCTCAATTTCGCTATCGTCTGCAACACTTTTAATGTCGGCAGTAACATCTTCTCCACTTTCTTCTAACATGAACTTCTTGGACAATTCCATCTTCCTTTGTCTAATCTTCTGCAGTACCGACGATATAGGTTTCTCCACCATTGCCATTGGCTTGAATCCCACACTTTTCCTCTCTTCAAGAATCAAAAATAAAACAATTAGATCAATTTCTTTTACAATCATAAAAAATGAAACATCAATTCATTTGAAAAAAATTACCTCTCATAATCCTCTGAAAATCCGCTTGCTGAGCTAAATACGCTTTTCTTTCCTAAATCAAAGCAACAAATTCACACTCCATAACCAAATCATTGTAAAAATGAGAAAAAAAAAGTTAAGGCGAAAATACATACTTGGTTCTCCTTTCGCTTCGAAACTTTCGTGGTATTGACCCGTTTATCACCAACATTTTTTCTCTTCTTTGTTGTATTCTTGTTAGTGACGCACCCGATTTCATCTCTCAAATCCAAACTCTCCATTTCCTTATCCCACAATTGATCAACATCAAACTCAGGGCCAGTGAATTCCAGAGCTCTCTTTACGCCTTCGGAGAACAAAGGATCTAAGTCGTCGGATTCATCAGGTTCAAGACGGGGCTGGGAGTTGGATTTAGGGGAGGTGGTTGAGTTCATCTTTTTGAGGCGTTTGAGTTTGGGGGAACCAGATGAGGAAGAGTTCATCAGCGTTTGGTCGAATTCAGACTCGCTCTCCATGTTTTTCGATATCGAAATGTCCGGATTTTGGGGAGAATTAATATAACAAGAAATGGGGAATGGTAGTGAAATTGTTGAAGATCTGAAAGTTGGGGATGAAGATGGAGGGTTTGTATGAGGTTTTATGGCGCCAAGTTTTCGTCTTAAATTTTTAGGTGCGCGCGCCAACTATATATTTGCAAAGTCTGAATACAGTGATACCTGAGTTAAACCTGGGCAAAGGGCCCGGCTCTTTATCCTCATACTCGGGCATAGAGCAAGCAATTTGGGCCGGGACGCCCGCTAAGGCCCGACCCGCGGCCCAGCACAGGCTGGCCCAACTGGCTGCGACGCAATTAAAGAGGAAGATCAGGGCTTTGGTCCGGCCTGGGCCGAGGCCCGATCGGCCCGACTCGAGAAAACAATTAAAAAACATAAAAAAATAAAACCCAAGTCATAGGCCCGACGACACGCGGGCCACGGCTAGAAGAAGGGGATCGGGCCCGCCCGATGGATCGACATTCGGGCCCGGCCCGGGCCATGCGATACGAATACGATACGGTTTTTCGTAAATACGGTTTTGAAATTTAAAAATTTACAATACGAAAACGATACGGTTTAAATCGTATATACAGTTTTCGTATATACGAATTTTTCGAATATACGGTTTCCGTATATACGAATACGGTTTGTCCTTGTGAATAGTGAGTTATGTGTGATGTGGGTGATAAAAACCGTATATACGATACGAATACGATATGGTTTTAGTGTTTTTGAGTTGTGAGTGGTTCACTTTTCACTTTATTTTCACAAACCAGGTCAAAACCGTATTTACGAATTTAAAAAATCCCGAAACGAATACGATACGAATTTAGTGAAAATATTACTTATCGGATATACGATACGGTTTTAACACGAATTTTCGTATACTTAAATTCGTATACCGTATCGTATCCGTATATAGAAACCGTATCGTATCATTTTGCTCACCCCTAGCTCCAGTTCATAGTGTGATTGTCAAAATTTCAACTCATATATTGTTTTTCCTTTCTTATATCACACTCGTAGCGTAATGAGTTTGACATGACTTTTCTTTTAATAAATGCAGTCATATATAATTTCAATAAATGAATTTTGGCTCAAAGGGGCCATCCCATTTGGCTTAATTAAGACCACATTATTAGGCTCAGGCCACATTACTCATATCCAAAAGATGATTTACTCATTCATTCATTTATTTTAATTGCTATTCTTGAAGTGCACAAGTGGACTTCTGGCCACTAACATTTACATGTGGTGAATTCAATAAATTATAGTGATCATTCTCTTCATAATATTAAATATTTTGATCACATGTCAATTGTATTTTCCTCATATTTGTTATCGTATAAGGCTCACCACTGCCAATCTGCCATACATGTAATCATCCTTTAACCCTACCCTTAAAGGTGATTAATAAATTGAATTGGCTCTAACCCAACCTGAAAGACTCGACCCAAACCCGACCCGACACCCGAACTGAAGACCCGAGTCTGACCCGTAACCCGAATTGACCCGGCCTAATTCGAAGTAACCCAACTATTTATAACAACATACGATCTGCTATCCATAAAAAGGATGAAAATAACAAGCCCGAAAATTACCCGAAACCAAAATGATCCGATCCAACCCAAACTTGACCCGATTGCTACTGACCCAAAAATGACCCGACCTGAACTGACCCGATCCAAACCCGGTCCGATTGACTCGTTTGCCACGTCTACTTGTATGAAGGTACTTTAAATGATATAAAAGCTTAGGAATTGCATCTAGTGAGTCCGTTTTAAAAATTAGATTCATGAGTTTGTCCTATATTGTAACGCACTTTTTATATTGTTATAGAACAATTTCATAATTATTGTAATACAGATTCAACTCCAACTCATTCATTATTGTAACACAGTTTCTGTATTATTGTAGCAACATTTTTTCAATTAAGTTTTTTTTAACTCACGATATAACCTTATTTTCCTTATATCTTACTCATTTCATTTTTAATATATATATATATTTATTTTAATTATTATGTGAGTTAATCCCTCCATCCATTTTTGATCTATTGTACGTCCTCATTTCTCTCTTAATTTTCCCTAAATTAATTGTCATCTACGAGTATCTATTTTTAGTAAGGATCAATAAAGGATTTTTTAGTATTATCTCTTTCCTCATCACCGTTACTTAATTGCCCAAATAAAAAGTAGGGTAATAAAATTGGAATAGAGCGAGTAATTTTTATTTATTTTTGATTTAGTCTATTTAGTCAAAAATTGGAAATTACCTTATTCGATTAGTTCGACTAAACTAGAACATAATTCGATAGCAAATCCTCACCATCGTGAGATATTATCATTACCCTATCACATGGATTTGACGATCTATTTATATAATTACTTTGAATATAGAGGCTAAAGAAAAAGTCACATTAAATCATACAAGTATTAATCTAAGAAATTTTCAAAATTAACTTCAGAACACCTATTTATTCATCTTAGGTAAAAGAAAAAACAATTGCGCATACTAAAATTCTTATTGTGTGACTAAGGAGCTAAGGAGAAAAAACAATCGCGCTTTGTTCATCAACTAAGGAAAACGTTGACATGATTTTCTCGGCGGACCTAAGAATTTTTGCCATTAGCATTATCTTTTTCCACCACTCTAATTTGGTGTTCAACAGTCCTTAACCTGTCCTCAATCACCCAAAACAAGTCTTTCACATCACTCAAACAAACTTGTTCGACTGGTTTTCCATTATAAAGGTCACCCATGATGTTCTCCATATCTAGTTCACGATTTCGCCTTTGTAATCTTGAAATCTTTTCTTTCGACTTCGTCACGCTTTGTTTTAAAAAAGCCTCTTGGGTAAATACCCTTTGAGACTCATCAATGTGGGACTTTTGCTTGTACTCCAGCACAACCCGTCGTACCTCGGTTTCGTTCGAGGGCCATATGAGCGGGGTTTCGCTATACGGACTATAAACAATAGCGCAAGCGTCAACCCCGCAAAGGATACTTATTTCTTGAGCTTTTTTCAATAAACCCTTGGCTCTTTTTTTGTACGTTACTTTTCTAGCTGTACCGTTTTCTATGTAACGAACTATCACCTTCGACCTAGCCATTTTGACGGTTTTATCAGAAATTAATATTATGGTAGAATATTTGAAATACGTAGAAATGTTGTTGTTAAGTGTGTGGGTTTGTTATATGTGTTATGTGATTATGTGATTATATAGGTCGCATTTAAGTTAAGGAATGAAATATGTACAACGTTCATTTTAGTAACAAATATGAAATTGATTCAATAACGATAACACAAAGAGTCTTTTACTATAAAAATCGTATACAAATACAATGTATAGAATTCGAAAGACGAGATTCTTTCTAAGGACTTTATGAAGATTAAATAACTATGGAGCAAAGTGTTATCTAATATTGATTGTCCGAAAAGTAATTATTATGAAATGACTCGGTCAATTGCAAGTTTTAATAGAAAAATTAATCGTCGACGTAGCGTAATGTACTTGTAATTATAATGAAATGACTATGGTGCCATTACTTTTAACCCTGTATATTGGAGGTCAAGCATGGCTCAGTCCATGACGGTGGCGAGCTCTGAGACGCGACCTACTCAAGTGTAAACTACCCATCACAAAATGCGATTGGTAGGGCGTATTCCGAGCGAGAACAACCTGTAATTGATGGAAAGAGTAATGACATTGGATTGAGAAGTGAGGGTGTTGAGATATAATTGATCTATCCATGTTTTGCGTTTAATCAAAACTAATAATTAATGAAGACACATTAGTAGATCGCAATAAGAATTTAATATTCATTAATTTATACCGCATGGTGATACTACTAAATTAAACTACAGAGTATTTCGCTAATTCATAGGAACATATGATATAGGGAGTAAACTAAATTAACTACGAAATGACATAGTAGCCTACAAAGATAATTTAAGGGCACAATAACATAGATCAAACCAAACCAAATTTCAATTCATACTACTAAGTTTAGTACATGAATGAACAAAATTGACATAAATCTTATAGTAAAATGTATATAAAGACGCACAAATGTTGGATTAATAATAAATTTTTTTTAATAAATGATAAAACGTTTTATTATTATTATTATTATTATTATTATTATTTTTATTAT
>JAUEKU010000001.1:564785-575670 GCA_032274805.1 Gypsophila paniculata
TGCAGGCTCAATTACTTGCAAGTTACAAGCCAAAAATAAATGCAACTGAACTAAGACACAAACTAAAGGTAGAGGAAATGAAGGTAACCAAAGCTCTAGAATTCTTCAACACCACTCGTCACACGATTCTCTACTACGAAGATCTTATAGCAAATCGCACTGTAAGACGTTGAACATACCTCTGCGGTTGATGATTCAAAGAAGTGACAAATTTGACGTGGTTATAATTTCATGTTGACAGGAAAAGCTGATAAAAGTGCAAGAGTTTCTGAGGTTGCCTTACAGGAATCTGACGAGTCGTCAAGTGAAGATACACAGAGGGCCATTATCGAGTCAAGTGGAAAACTGGGACGACATAAAAAGCATGCTCAATGGAACATCATTTGAGAACTTCCTTCGAGCTGATTACAGATAATGAAGGCTGATGTAGGTTTGTAGATGCAGATAGTGTACATAGATGATGATTTTAAATATAAGTTCTCAAGTTTTTACTCCGTATTTTGTAATTTGTAGACTCCCAAATCGGACTTTGTCAATCGCCCAAGCATAAGCCGAGTTTTTATGCAAAGGTTAAAGTTTTCGGTTCAGATCATAATTTAGTAATCATTTGAACATATACAGACATAATTCAAATTTCTAAGGAAAATGCGTAAAATCATCGTGTCAGGCAACCTCAACAATAAGCCGAATCTTTAGATAAATGGTAACAATCTTCTTGATGTCGTTAATCATTCTTAATACACTAAACTAAAACTTTCTGAAACTTAACATCTTGAGAATAAACTCGAGTAAATTAACCTAATACTTTCACCTATTTTAAGGACCTAAATTTGCTAAGCAAATGAATACAGCAGTTAAAGACAATATGTACAGTAGGAAACAACAGATCTACACATCAACACATCAGACAATTTCCCCACTTTGTCTGAAACTTATGCTACACTGCAATCTAACAGAAAATACTACTAACGCTACCAATTTTTTGAAGAAGTCAGCTATGAGTCGGACCGTTAGTATGCAAGTCAGGGCACTCCGTTCTGGGGATGGTAAAATGGTCTACGATCTTAACTGTGGATAATGGATCCTGGTGCTTTATAGCCGCACTCCATTTGCTGGGGTACTTCCTGCGGTAGCTTAGTTGTTCTGGCTGTTTCGGTTCCCCATCCCATTTGGGATCTAACTTCCACTCTTTTGGCACCTGTATCGTGGCACAGGGTATCAGTTTTGCCACAGTGAAAATGCCTTGGTCACATGCTAACAAATGTCGTGGCAATACATGTTGGCCTGAGCCGTACAAGCGGGCAAATATAATTGCCTAACAGGTCCGCACTTGGGCTTTACTTGGTGTTCATATCCTTTGAATCCAACGCCAGAAGGGGCGTGCCTTTTTCTAAAGAGAAATTCCAAAATACTTGTCCTGGCCCTCTAAAAGAGTGGGTCAGAAAGCCCAAGAGTAACAATAATCGATAAAAAGAGGTCTCCCGAGTCAAGACAATGAATTCGTTACGAACGACCAAATCCACCGACACCCTAGATAGGATACTCCCGAGGGTAAGGTAGCCGAGGGGAGGAAAAGGGAGGAGGGGAAAAATGATGGTATTCAGATATTTTCTACAATGATTTTGATTTAGCTGCCAGAAGCTGGATCCCTTTATTAATCTGAATCTCCATTTAAACAAAGGGTTACTGTTCCTTTAGATAAATACTTCCTCCGTTCCATCCAATTGTATACGTTTCTCAAAATGTAAGAGGAAATTTTGAGAAACGTACACAATCGGATGGAACAGAGGAAGTATGATTTAGTGGAATACTAGAGTTGATCAAAATGGTTCTTAAAATCATGTCTTTGTTCCACTGGGTTAGCACATGCTCATTTGACTTTCCGTCAAGGGTCACATGGACATAATAATGCAAAAAATTAGGGGAGAGATGAAATTTCTAACAAGAACAAAAAATGCACAACGAAACAATACCCATCATACCTTGTCAACGGCGAGTGTAAAGACTTCAAGGTCACCTTTTTGGTTGATGTGGAAGCGTGTAAAGGACTTGTAGTTAGCAATGCGAAGGGAGGAGAAGGCTTCATCAAAATGAATGTGAAGCCAGTTGATACAAATGTATAGGTAACTTCCAAAAATCAAGGAAACAATTGGCGTTGAGAACACCCAGAAATACAGGAAGACAGATGCGTAGTATATCGAAGCGTAGCCCCTGGATAATGACTGCATCCCCATCTTGCAGATATTGCTCCTAGTCACAGCCATCACCTGCTCCATTCCATCATTTCAGTCGAAAAAATACACAAGGAAACAATGAACCACACTGGTTGGTACTGAGTAACAATACAGACATTCATGATACATCAATTAGTATGTAATTTTGCAAAGTTCTACGGAGTATTTTCTTTTATCTTTTTTGTTATACAGTAACTCTTTTTCCAACTTGAAACCGTACCCACTAGCCGAAAGGGGAAACCAATAATAATAATAATAATAATAATAATTAAAAAAAAAAACTAGAAACAAAAAAAAAAAATGAGATTTCCAGGGAAAAAAAGGAAGAGTCCATCCAATATTCACTTGTATACTGGCAAGTTCAAATTTACGTTACCTCAGGGACATCAAAAGCGAACATCAAATATTTAATGCACGCTGGATACAGACCAAAAGTCCATTTCTCAATACGGGCTCGAAGACCAGTTGGGTCAGGAAAGTGCTCCCTCTCCATTTGTCTATACCACTCATACAATGTGTGATAGCCTGACAAGAGAGAAAAGACGAGAAAAATTCAGTCGAATACATAATATGGCATTGTTTTAATTTAACTCAGTGACACTGCATCAGTTCAAATCTCTAGTAACATACTTCAAAATTTATATCATAGTACGTTGAATTTATGTATTAATAGAATAGACCTGTCAGGCTTAAAGAGTAACCAATAAAAGAAACAAAGGGAAGTGGAGTATCACAATTAATGGAAAATGAAAGGACTGTTACCCGATGTAGCTAGCAGCTTATGCCGTATACACATCTCCACGCCCAGCTCCAGGACCAGCATCAAAATCAGAGCAGCTGACACATGGGCAGCTGCATGGAGAAATCCGATGAATATTTGTCTCTTGCGGGATACTTTTGCTGGGACGAACGTTATGGCTGCTATCAGCAACAGCACAGTCCCAACAAATGAAACATAGGAGTGGTCCAGCACATACATCAAGGTGTCCAGTACAGTCAGAAAGAAGCTTCTCAAATGACCAGAGAAAGAATCATGTCGCAAAAGATGGTCAAGCTCACACTGCATACAACACAGGATGAATATTAGAAAGGCGAGATTAAAACCTTCTAATCCAAAGGTACAGGGTTCAATTCTTATGTAAAATAAATGAACAATTTAGGGCTTAAACCGGCTGATAAAATACTCCCTCAATACCAACTACATTGACCTTGGTGGTCAAACGACATCAACTTTTTGACTGATAAGTTATCACAATAACAGCAATTACTAGTTCTTAAAAATGATAATTTTGAAGAAGTAATAGTCGACTTTGAAATCGGTTGGTCCACAAAATGAGCTACGGACAATTTGAGATGGAGATAGTTCAAGAAGGAACTTACAATGTGCGGGCATGTTTTTAGCCCTTACTCAAGTATTCAAGGAAAGCATGAGAAAAGTAATAAAAAGTGACGCGTACCTGTGGAAACATTGAGAAAGCCAGAACAAAATAAATGATTCCACCAATACAGTCAAACTGCCAATTCTTCTTTCTAAACTTTAGTATATTCCCCAAGGCTATCTGCAAAAACGTAGCAAAAAGGAAGAAACTAATGAGCTAAAAGCCAAAACAGAGTGACAAAAAATAAATGCACACTCTATGTCTTACCTTGCTTGAATCTTCACACGATGGATATGCAGCCTTCATCTCATAAGGGGTCCCATAATATTTTCTAAAATTGCTGAATACATGGGTGGGATGCAGAAAAGCACCGCCACATCCATTTACAAGGAGATGGTGCACATGAACAGGTTTATCAGATGGGACATAAGAATGACGCATGTAATGATGCAAATCCCCAGCCATACGGAGCTTGCACCTTCCCTTGAGATAGTCGCGAATTAGATGTGCTACATTCTTGCCTGAAGAATGATTCCAATACCAATCCAGAAGCCAACTTGGTTCATGAGTCATAATAATTACAGAGTCACTTTCTGCAACCTTTATTAAGGACAATAAATAAGCATTAATTCCAGAACTATTAGAAGTGAAAAGTACAAGAAGAGAAGTCAAAGTTATACAAGTAGTTCAAGAGTGTAAGAATTCCATTGATCTCACAAATCTTTTGACATGGGTGTGGGTGCTAAGATATTTCTTTCGAAGCCAGAAAATATTAACTTGATAGAAACAGTTGAATTCTACTCGTGGACTCATAACAACAATGTTACCCAGTTCCCTCCAGCAAATAATAGTGTTTGAGGGTCAGATGTACACGGTCCTACTCTTGTGTAAGCAACAAAAAATGCTGTTTTTAGAGGACCAGAATGAAAATTGCTTCTAGCATTGTAACAAAGACCGCTATTTCAATACAAATGACCAAATGAGACCGTTGTACGTGTACGAGAGGCAGCTTGTGACTAAAATGTGATCACTATAATGCTTATTGTGTCCTTTATTGAGTGAACTGTAACCACTTTAGAGGTTAAAAATGGTCGTAATTTACTCAATAATAATCACAATAAGCATTATAGTGGTCACATTTTAGTCATAATCTAACCATCATACGCGTACAACGGTCTCATAGGAGAAATGCAATCAGCTAGGCGAGCCACTAAGCCATTTTGTTTTGTTCAATCAATCCTAAACCAATGAATAGTGAGACTTCTAACTCCATAGGAAATGAAAATTAATCGTGGATCAACACTTCTGTCTAATACTAACACCAACTAAATGTAATTTAGAAACAGACGACAGCCCATTAGTGTTCTTGTAAATATACGACACATGATACATTTGGTTCTTGGAACAGGTACATGATTTATACTCCCGCAACTTCAATGATTTAGCCCAATCTCCCCACTTTTTGTGAGGGAAAAAGTACCCATGGGGCTAAAATAAAGGGAATAACAAATAACCTTGACAAAATTAGCTCAAAGTACACCAAAGAACCTCAGTTCATATTCTAGGTTGATGGTGACTGAAGATGGCAAAAGGTGTAAATTCATAAACATCAAATCATCATCATCATCAAGAATGCTTATATCAGACAATCATACCAGATAAAGCCGGATCACTAAACTAAATCAATCATTAACATTGCATGGCAAAAGAATCCTTTAACAGCGACAGGAATAACTTGTTCCATATGTTGTTCAGTTAAAAGTTAAAGCACTTAACGGAAGACAACATAAATACGTGGTAGCATTGATCACATATAAGTTGTGTAAATCCTGTGATAAAAGCAGGTGGGACAGAGACCAACGGAGAGTGAGGAAAATCCAGTACCTTATTCTTTACAATTTCTGAAAAAAATTTGAACTGATAAAAATCAATATCGCCATGGAGTGCTAAATCAAGGCCAAATACCCACCATCCTTTAGGAAGCTTCAAGGCAAAGTAACTCTTCTTTTGGGGCATAAGCCATCCACCAAACCAGGTCTTATGACATATATATCTCATAAATGTGTTCAGACCATCAAACCAATCTGTGTACATAAAAAAGTAGCATAATTGTATCTTTCTTAACTTAACATTAACAGGAAAATCATATTCTACGGAAATACAATAGATACGGTGCCTGGGGGCCGGGGGTATTTAAAGCAGACACAACTGAAAACCCACTCATACTAGTCTGAAGTTGAGGTGAACTGGAGTCCTTAACATGTCAAGTAAAGCTGGCCTTAAAACTTGAATAGCTGGCCTTAAACCAGAATGAAAACATCACAATAACAAAAGGCCAAAAATTATCATTAGCACACGGCAGTGAGATCATTTTGTCATCAGCTCAAAACTTTAGCCAAAAACGACTGGCAAAATCTAAAAAAAGCAGGTGTGTTAAGACTAAGAGTGATGCCACAAATAACAGAAGCAAAAACAGCTACCGCCATACTGAGTCAAAACTCACAAGCTACTTGAATAGGACTCGTAAGCTTGACCTTCTCCATCACAAGTGGAGTCTAGCAGAATATGACCTAGCAGCTACTGACTACTGAGAACATTGAAGTTAAAACTAAACCAAAAAGAAATGTTTCATTGAGCATAGCAGCATATAGATGTCACTTTTCTCATCTAGTACACGTGTATTCCAGGAGAAGTACAAACCATGATTTCCGGGGATAAGAAAACATTGAGGTCCATCATAATCCCTTATTTCAGACACTCCACTAGGCAACTCAGGCTTGTTAACAGCTATCTGCTCTTCTTTATACCAAGATGGAGGTTGGAGAGCATATTCAAAGGGCAGAAAGAAGCGATTCTCATATGTAAAAGCCGATGGATTTGGGTACCTGTTGGAAGGCAATTAAGAAAGTTATGTCCAACCATATTACTTTCTGGAGAAAATTCAGACTCCCCATATATTTATTCTGCCTACAAAAATGTTAAATGTTCATTCAGATACACTCACACTCAAACGCATGTAATAAACAGAGGTATAGCTGTATAAGCATCTATATGGCCTAAACCATATTATGAATGTAATGCAATATCTTCGTTACTTACATAACAATTCTGTTAATATCTAGAGTTAAATCTCAAATCTTACGATTTGCTATACAATCATATACAACTGAATTAGGGGTCTGAACGTTAAACAGGATAGCGGATATTTGGGGTTTAACAGAACTATTTGTATTATACACCACTTTACCCCATAATTTAAGACTCAAATTAATTGGGTTAATGTGCAGCAAAAGTGCTCTTGTACCAACATGTAATTAAAGAAAAAAACAAGAATATTAATTTATCTTGTGGAAAGTAAAGTGGATCCTTCAACTTTCCTCCCCTCCATTTCCCTCCAACCCAAATCAAGGATGTTTGTCACTCCATTTCCCCCCAAGTCCTCAAACCAAACAAGGGGTAAATCTTCAAAGAAACTATCTTACTAGGTCCACAACAATTGATATTGATGTGGGCCCATGCTTTAGAGACGCTAACAGCCAAAAGTGATTTAAGTCAAAGACTCCAAAAAAACACAAAGGTTCTGCATAATTTTAGCGTTTTTATAAAGTGGTTTATATGCTTGAGGGTGAAATGAAGATTCATGAGAAACGGACAGCTAAGCTAATGTTGACCACGGAGAGTTAAGTTCATCACAACATGACTGCATGCTAGGCTTAAGTGTACATTTTGCCAATGAGGACTTAGCTGATCACATAAGGAAGGCATCATAGGCTATGGTATACAATTTTCCACCATGAAGGATTTAACTAATCACATTATGAGTGTATCGTAGGCTAACTGGCTAAGTATATAATTTATCATTCACAAGTGCAATGCTTTTTCAAAGTACATGCACATGTAGGAGAGAGAGAGACTTACGCAAGATCTCCTCCAATAAGCAATAAATTTCCACGTGGCAGAATTTGCACAGAATCCTTAATCTTCAGCGAAGGCTGGGCAAGAAGTCGTGCAACAGAGTACGATGAATTTCCCCCATCACCAGTATCAGCCATGAAGTCAAACCAAAAATCTTCCTTCTCTTGGAAATGGTCATATAAAGGGTCTCCTTCAGCTGCATCTTGTGTAGTACTAGTCGCTGCCTATTCATGGAAAACCCAAATTTATACACACCAACACAAGAAATGAGAATAGATATTTTCTTCAAACACAAAATGGGGTACAGTGAATCCAAACAGAAGTTCAGAAAGTTCAGCAGGGAAAAGGAACCAGAAGTCCAAAGGCCAAATCCTACCCGCTTCTCTATCCCACCAAAACTCTTTCCCCCCCTCCAACTACTAAAGTCCACAAACTAATCTACTTAAAAAGTTACTAGAGTTAAAAGTAAAGAGATACGGAGTACCTTTTAGTATTGTTAGCAGTTCATTAACGTCATATTCTCCACGAGAAAAAGATGTCAAAATTGCATAGGCATAACTATGTAATAAGGTTTCTATACAGAGAACAAAGGGAGTATTTGCCAAGATCTAGTACCTGCATCATACGCATGTCAAATCGCCCAAGGAAGACAGTCACTGACACCAGAAGGTCAAAAACAGTTTTAAATAAATCAGCTGATGTCCTGAAAATTAGAAGAGAAAAATCAACGGAGGCTATATTTCTTTTGCAGCTTGGCAAACTGATTACTAATTTCATCAGAAAGTCTGCGGAAGAATAAAACTCCATACCCTGAATACCAAGGGACCATGTCTAAAAACTCAGGCTTCATCTGCTTCTTCTTCAACTTTTCATATTCTTTAACTGGCAATGGATGAGTAAGAGCCCATCTGTGAATAGTCGGAAATCAATGGGATGGAACGGAAATGATAACGAACAAGAAAATTATGAAACATTGCAGTAAGTAAGCATACACTCATACACCATACAAGTATACAACATTTTCTAGTCAGACTTAAAAAACGAGAGCATAAACTAAGATTATTAGGAATTGAACACGCATATTGACGGAAACAAAAAAGAGGATAAAGGATTGAGTTTCATAAATACGCGATACCCATTTACAATTCCTAAACGATTACCAAAGGGAATTCAATCTAATAAGTTACATAAGGTATGTATAAACAAACCTACGGTAAAATAAATGGCATGGAAAACAATAGAAGATCACCATATGTCACTTTGGTATATACCAAAAGGAAGATTCTTTATGTTTTAACAGGCAATAGGTGCAATGCTAAAAGGAAAACTAATGATGCCAGTTTTCTGTCCGCAACAAAGAAAGAAAGCCACCCCTTAAGAAGGAACAACTTTTGGCGTAAACAATAACTCACCCAGTTGACCGTTCAACCACATAGTTTGCTATGTAGAGCCCTATAAAGGTGGCCCACAACGAATAAATTGGTGAAATTTCATCAGGTGACTCTGCACATGCACCACTACATGCTAGCTGTCATGGGATGAAACAACAGGTCAATGAACTATGGTAGAGTATTGATGAGAATTATATAAAACCGGAAAAGAGCCTCCAACATACACACCTCCCCGTAAATAACCCACTTCGACAAAAGAGGATAGTCATTAGCAGAGCCAACAGGAGCAAACCAAGATGAGCACACTTGATCTTTAAACTCATTCATCTGTAAAAACCAAGATGGGCTGTTTTTATCCTTTTTCCCAAAAGGAAACCAGCTGTAGCTTCCCTTTTCCTTCACAATGGCTCGATTTCCACAATGACTATAAAAAACACAACAGGCAACACTGATGACCTGCAAAACCAAAATTGAAGGGCCCATTCAACAACTAAGCCAAAGTCATGCCATGCAACAGAATTTAATAATCTGCAGAACTTACAGCGCAATTTTGTAAGATGGTCCAGATCTCGGGTCTCTTTCCAGCCACACGAGCAACAAGACCAAGATACCAAAGACCATAGAAAATAACATGGAACACCAGAAGAAATAAAATGGAGGATATGTAAATTGTTATGAACAAAGAGAGGTTCATTCTTAAATCAACTCCCATTGATAAAAGTTTGGGAAGATGATATACAGCCGCCAATAAAATCCAGGCGATATACCTGTCGAGTCAGCAACCAGTGAGCTTAAAGTTAGTATTGGCTATAAAGCCTGCAGCCATTTACATATATATTGAATTATTGGTATACAAACAACATCCAAACAACTAGAATTATTCATACATAGAACACTCACCACATGCTAAAAGTTGAGTAACTTGGTTTGATTGTCTTCCCAATGAATGGTGACGAAAAAAAATAGAAGAATCCAAATAAACATAGATACATAGACCACCACTTAATGTTGTTGTCTAACCCTTGTATGATAGTGTACATATTGTCGAACGATATAAAGAAAAGGCATCCCAGAACAACAGCTATAATAGCATGACGAGAATGCTCGTGCGGATATGGATAAGTATCAGTCAGTATAAAGCTGACACTCTCCATTTTAATAGAGTCCAGTAAACCAGCTGGTTTGTTAGAGCCCATCCAGCAGAATAATATTCACTGTGGTTACGACACCAATGTCTGCTTTTCAGTTGTAGTGCTAACTTCTTGCATAACCTATTCAATTCCAAAAACAATACTTAGGCGTAGTAAGTTAAGTAATAAAATGCCAAAGAAAACAAAAGATACATATAGGTAGAACCATGGTTCAACTAATAAGAGGACCGCAAACGGTATTGAATAGGAACTTCTAGACATAAGAATGTGTAACATAATTACAATCTGTCGATAATTAATAAGCCCTGTATATCTCGAATGCATTTCAATCATGACAAAACATTGCATCTCAATCTTTTCATAAGACTGATAAGTGAACAGGTGCTATCCAAGTGGTGTACGCATTTATGAAAACAGGATAAAAGAGAGACACAGACAATAATCACGCCAAATTAACTAAAAATTAGGTCTCATGAAATGAAGACTGAACACATGAAGTAAACATTTCCAAATTACGATGGCATGCGACCCGTTACATTACATCCGTACATCTCGACTTCACAGCTGTAATCGCGAAAACAAAACTACATTTTGAAAAGGGCTGATGTCACACCCCATAATGTGAAAAGTAAGAACATAATTTCCTCAATGCCTCCCAAATAGGTAATACTAAACGAATTTCTCGGTTCTAAAATTACAACTGCAATATGAAGGATTACGTCGAAAATACAGCAATAAATGGAAACAATCAAGAAGATAAGCAATCCAACACAAAGATTCTAAACTATCTAACCCACGAGTTAGTCTCTTGTGAA